>OX438768.1:14835512-15088724 GCA_949316455.1 Acleris holmiana
TAACGTTTTTTCATGTACTAACGATGTAATGTTAACATCTGTGGTGCATCAACACAATACAGGGGGCCTAATATGGCTGCGTTTGTCGCGTGACAACATGTGGATAAAACATCCTTCACTTTTTGACACGTGTATAAGTACGAGAGTGACGGAAGCTTAATCCATATTTTGTCTTGCAATAAACGCCACCATACTAAGCATGCAGGTATTTTGCGATTTTTGTGCTATCCCCTTTCTTATCTATCTGTATTCTATATACCTATTTCATCTTGTTATAGATAAACAAAATGTTTTAAGGTCTATATCGAAGCTATGCTATGCTAGTATGTTAACAACAAATATTTAGTAATACAACTATGTATTACAAAATGAACCTTCAAAGTCCTTAAAATAAATGATTGTTTATCGAAAACGTACGTCAGCTCCTAGACTAATATTAACCTACCTATTCCAGTACGGGTAGCACAAGTTGTATTTTCTCGCTTGTCTCGCTTAGTGCGTCTCTAGTTACAAACTAGATTTATTTATTTCATTTATTTATTCAATTAGACACACTAACAGTTGCACAAACAAATACAAATATAAAAGATAGGTACAAAGAAAATAGTCCTGTTTGTGTACCAAAATTAAATGCAACAGTATTAGCACAGTTAGGGTTAAATAAAACTAAAACTACATAAGAAAACTACAATTAATAATAAGTTTAATGCTATTTGTTTTCTTACAACTGCCACGGAATAAGTATTAACGTATTAATTAGTACAAGTAACTGCCAGCCCTGCGGAGTGAGCGGAGTCAGTAAAGCTCATGGCGGGCGAAATAATACATTCTCTCGCGGCGCAGATTTAAGCTGCATTTTGCCTCGTTAGGGGCGCCCCCACTATCGATCGCAGAAATGTAACCAAGGTCACTTCCGGCCGTGCACTTGTTTTATTATCGTTAACGCGTTCTGTTTAGGTTTAAATTCGCATGTTTGCTGTCACGGAGTGTCGCTTCTGTACTTGTACTATTACTTATTCTGTGATTAGACACCGAAATCCTTAACCCAAACAAGCCACTTCACACTGACTAGACTCCGTGCAAACATCTCGTAAATCCACCAACTTCCTCAAACACGCAGCGGTTTACTTTTTTCAATGTTTTTTCTCCGCCATATGAGGGTCCTTAGCTGTAATATGACCTGATAGTATCAGGCATTTCGTCCTTGTGGTCAGCAACAGCTGCCCATAAGCCATGTTTTGGTGCATTGTTTATAATGTGCCATTTGCCAATCAGATCGGATCGCAGGCGATCTCGATATTAACATTCTTCTCTTAAAAAACGTACTAAAAAAAACAAGCTTAAAATTATGAGTGAAAATCGATTTGGCAGAAAGGTGAGCTTATGAATAAAATCTTAATAAGCGGTGGATTGATAGAAAAGCAAATACGATGATTAAAAACAAGCGGGTACGAAAAAAGGGCGTGCTGATTGATTTTGTGGGCGAAGGCGAATTGGCGCGGCGGCGTTGTCAAAATTAACGCGCGCGTCCCGCGTTTTGTAGGGTGAGTATACAACTGATATTATTGGGACTAAAAACCGAAAAATATCAATTTGAGTCATACTTCAATAATGACTCCGAGGTGTTTTGCGAATTAGATGGTGCCATGCACACCGCAATGACATTTGGTTAGTTTGGAAAACGAACCAGCAGCGGGTCACCTAAAAGAGATGTCACCAGCCAATCACTAACACCCACTAAGCCAGGAGAGCAATTAAATAAATAAATATCAGGGGACAATCTCACTCCAATTGACCTAATCCCAAACTAAGCTCTAGAATTGTAATATGGGTAGAGAAATACATACTTAAATACATAGATAACATCCAAGACTCGCGCAAGACAAGAAAAAATATTCGCGCTCATCACACAAGTATTTGCCCTTACTGAGATTTGAACCCAAGACCGCTGGCTTCACCGGCAGGGTCACTCCCAACTAGGCCAACGTGCAGTCAATTGCTAATGCATTGTTATAAGAAAGGAGTATGTCATCTCTGAAGCTCCCAAAGTAGAAGCGGTGAGAAAATACCCTAATGACCATTTACATTTACTCTGGGGTTGTAAATATGCATAAATATTGTAAGATTTCGTCGGTGATCCTGCAATAGCTCGTAAGTAACAAATTAAATACGGTGAAAAATACACCTTAGCGAGTAACTCAATTAGGTACATTTTGCAACTTATTGAATTTGTTAGTAACGCGGTATTGCAGTATCACCGACGATTTGTGAGTTAACATCACCTATACCTGCGATACCTGTTTAAAGAATAAAACTTACCGTGCAGTTTGATATCATTGAAAACAAAACACAATCTCTTATCTTTTAAGGAAAGTCACATAAGGTATTATGTTGTGAGTCTTACTTTCCTTTGCATGTCTTTCTAAATTTCATGGTCACCCCATAGAACCTTTTAGCATCAAATCGCGTTATTAATATTTATAGTTGCAGTTAAACGCTCAATTATTTTTTTCTTATTTGTTTAACAGCGAGGGGGGCACAGGTGCCGCCTTTGATCGGCCACCGCCGAAACCGTAACAAAACCTATAAAGATTAAAAATGCCCAATCTACGCAAAACGTTAAATTTGGAATAATAGAGCTATTTTTAAAAGTATTTATGCGCTCATAAATATCGTAGCAGCTCAGTAAACGGAAAAACGTACATTTTAAAAGCCTTAACCCATGACTTCCTCGGAGTTAATTGTCTAATTTATGTATTTGTTCAACATTGGAAGAAATTTTGGTAAACATTACCTATCCAATCAAATCAAACTGCAAACTAATGATATTTGCTTATCAAAACCACTACATTTGTCTCTTGTAAGTGTTGCTGTTTCAAACAATAATTCATACAAGCGACTGTTTAAAACGTCTTTAATTGGTATTGTTACCTTGTCACCCTATTACTAGTTCTTATGGATCAAGTGTACTCGTCACACGTAAAATTTTCTGCAAAAACTATTAACGGCTCATGTTCTAACTAAAAATAAAAAAGGTTAAAATTCACCGCATTTAACTATATAACCTTTCAGTACCGATTAGCCTTCTATTAAACATATTCAATTACTTCCCTTGTATTGAGCCCAGGGCAGCGATCGCTTTAAATTCTCTGCCCTCCGGATTTTATGACGCCAATCAACCCATTAGCCCTATTAAAGGTCATTATGTCTATCATCATTAAACCAGAAACCCGAAGGACTATGTTATGAATAGTAATGTACTTTAATATACACTTTGAACACAAAAGCGGTTTTCGACGTGAACGATAGTGTTTTGTCTTTCGATAAGCTGATTAACCAATCGAAACGCGTGAATTTAAGGAAATATAATAAATTAGGGTAGTTTTCAAAATTATTGTACCTAATTAAGGTGTAATACATGCGAGTCACAAAAATTAACCGAATTAATGTACGACAAATTTTTGTTACTCACATATAATAGTTACCGTTTCTTAATTTTAGTGTTTAACTACGTACAATTATTTTGAAAGTACCTATTAAGGATAGTAACAAAATTAATCAAGGGGTTGTTAAATTAGTTTCCCGCTACTCTTTTATAACCCGGGAATTAATTTGCAAATATCCTATTTTACTCCTCGGCTTCGTCTTCAAAACTACACCTGTGAAAAAATTCAGCTTTCTAGCGTCCAAATGTAGGCTGGGTCAATGAGTCAGGCCTTCTCTTTTTATTGCAATAAATCTGATATCACATGGGAAATAATTAAGTTTTTTTTTGTCATTAAATATATTGATGCTTTTTTTCTTTTCAGCTGTTTATACAACGTGTTACAAAATAATCCGTAAAAAAGATATTACAAAAGTAGTGTCAACCCTTATTAAATAACGTCAGTTCAGTATCTTAGGTAAACAGAATACTAGGGTTGACACTACTTTCGTAATTTATTTTTTACGGATGATTTTGTAACACGTTGTATTCTTCACAAAAACCAACCCGGTTTTCATGGATTGAATTATTCCTGCACATAATACAATATATGTGTCCATATCTTAGCAGCATACGGTACCTAGTCATCTGAACTGAACCACTGAACTAGTCATGCGTTTCTTTTTGGTGAACTGCTATGGTTTCAGAGCGACATAAGCCAGCGACACAAGCCGCGACTGAGCCTTTTAATGGCCTACCACGGCGCTACCATGTATTCTATAAACTTTTACAGTTATTGCTCTGTTGTATATTAATTGGCGAATCGACCTGCGTTTATGCTGTAAATGAGGGCTTAAGGAATTAGTAAGGGCTACTTACGACTACGCTAATGAGGAAAAGTTTGAATTTGTTCTTACATTGTTATCATAATCAATATTTAAAAAAGCTGTTGCGTTTGTTATGATGCTCGTTTCATGAAGCATTACCGTTCTCGTTATAATTATTTTTTATAAAAGCGTTAAAGATGGCCTGATATAATGATTGAAGAAATTAATGAATATTGGCACGTCTTTGTAGAATCAGGTCGTATTACAGTGCCACTGGACGCTGGAGATTTCATTTTGTGATTATCGCCGAGGCGAGAATTGCCCAGCGCGTTATTATCTACTTAATTGGAACCTTGTCATTGATTTGTAAATGGTCTTGTTAATATTTATTCAATTTATTACAAATCGCCTTTCGATACATGGTTTAACGAGAGTCTGCTTAAAGAGGAGATAGCAAATAACGTTCTCCTGTGTCCTGAACAAAGTCCGGACCGATTGTTGTTTATTCGTCAACCACCCTGATATTGAATAATATCGAAATACATCTTATTTTTTTAATATTAGTAATGATTATCTAAAACATTTGTTAGCTATTAATTTTTTTGTGACCAATTATTTTATTTTACTTTTAAAATCCATTGTCCACTTCTTCTTATTTTGAAAACAATATTTGAAGCAACACGGTGATTATTGCAACTACGATGAAACGTAAGAAAAAATTATGGCGATCAATACGTGCCGATATGAGTCCGAATCAACATTCATACTTCGTTTTATAGCTCTCCTACCCTTATCCAACTTTAATAACAATTAATAGGTAACTTATTAATACCTTCTCTGGTATTCACATAATGAAGATTTTAATGGCGTGGCATCCAAATTCGTTATTTAAAACTATACGATGCAATATTTTATGGGGTAAACCGTTGACCCTTAATTAAGACGTTTGTCTGGATAAAAAGTGATTCCGTCGAGAACTACATGTTAAATATACGACGTGCTCGCCCCTGACACAAAGCGGCCGAACTAATAGGCGGCTTCACAATTTATTTGGACTTTAATTTGGCCCCAAATCTATTGGAGATGTGGTAAAGCAGGACGTTATAGATGTTGATTGGACCAGGGAAGTGGCCCGGATCAAAATGCTCGGCCACAACTCAATTGAATTTGCATTTAGTTTAAATGAAGCCCTCGATGGACACTAATGAGGTGTTAAAGAATTAATTCGTCTGATCTTGAATGAGATTAGAACAGATTTCTTTGATAACGTCGCGATAGTCACAACACAGGATGCCTCTGTGATATAAGAGGCGACTTAATTCAACTATGTTATCACGCGGTACAGTTTTAATGAAGTCTTGGGTTCCCAAGAGCTCAAGAAATTGATTTATTAAACTTACATATTTATATTTGTCTGTTTAAAGTGTGGTAGATAATGTATAGTGTCAAACTGTATCATTAGAAGTTGTGAAAGTCGTAAATCTTGTAACGATCGGCGGTGAAACAAAATCAATCGTAATAATGGCGCCCGATCATCACTAACAAGCAGCACGTGATCATTAGGGCAATCATATACAAAAGTAAGAAGCAGTCTCGGCGCAGATGAAGATATCTTGTGATCAATATGGTTATCTCGCACTAATCGGAGCACGATGACTTTCTATAAATTAATAACAACGAGATTGTGGAGCATCTTATGATTGGACTTAGTTTAATGAGGAAGCATCTTTGCGGCTAATATTATTACGTATGCGAGTTTTTATAACCCTCTCTTTTTGTCTGATAGGTTCGGTGATTCACTAATAAAATCAATCACCTTTACAATGTTATAAATAACAACGCTTATACGCTTTGCAGCAACCAGCGTTGGCAATTTTTCCGTTTGCTACAGATACATCTTCGTAAAAGATTTTGTGATAGCCATAAAAATGTATTGTATCAAGAACCTTAATTGATTCAAGATGCCTCCAATTAAGTAAACAGCTCACACTGCTATAAACATTTTACAACAGGCGAGTTAGTGTTATTATTTCTGAGGTGCTTCCTTTTTCCGCAACAAGAATGCGGACCGGAAGGAATTTGTTACGCACTGCAAGTGCATTGTAAATTACGTAATGTCGGTCAGCTATTGTTAGCTAGGGGAATCAGTTCAGGACAATGATTTCTTTTGCACAACATTAGTAAACAGTCTTCTGGGTGAGTGTTTCATCTTCGATCCCATCTCTGACTTGTGGATAGTCCTTAATCAGGCAAAAAGTTAAACGTTTATTATGTTTTAAGCTCGGAACTTAAAGCATAAATTAAAATGGTGAAAGATAATATGTTGGATAATGCATATTTGCCATCCAACTCCAAATAATTGATCCAATTTTGACGCGTGATTGTTCACAACTGATTAAGATTTAAGAGTTGTGTTTTTGGTCCGTAAAGTTTATTACGTTGAATGTTACGCTAATTAATTAAACTGGAACAATCTGCATCAGAGCAATTTGTTAAGACTTCAAAACTTACCGCCTCAGTCAACCCAAAGTAATTGTTTTAACGAAAATACTTAATTGCGGATAATTGTCACAGGCTAATTTTATATTTTGGAAGTTTTAATTAATTCTAAATTGCTTAACTCACATGCCATATCCGTTGTCAGGATTTCACTGATACTAAAAAAAAGAACAGCTGTTAGTAGCACTTTCTTGGCACGAACTAATGGTAACAGAAGTAGAAAAAATATGACTTGCTGCGAAACAGACAGTTGGTACAAGTATTCTATTGTAATAAGCGCTCCACTTGTCACGCGACAAAACCAATTCATTCACAATTTACGTACTTGACAGAACCTGCTGACATAGGATTTCCTGTCGTGTCTTAACGATACAAGGTTTAGAATCTCAAGTAGAAATGTCCTAATAAATTTGAAGCGGTATCAAAGCAAACATAACGCCTTCGTAAATTGTACTCCCCAAAATGCGAAACAATAATAGAAAATAAATGGCCAACTTCACACCACAATGCCGAGAAAGATAAAGGGAAGAATTACACGGAAATTTCGGGGCGTAAGCTTTGTCAGCTGAAGGTAGGTACCTACCAATAGATAACAATTTGCGCGTCGAGTGTGTCGCGCTTTGTGTTTAACACGTATAAATAAACATTACAAAGGCTCCCAGATGTGTGAAGAGGCTCTGAGCGGCGCAAGCCTTTGAGTAGCGCTTTTAATGGATGGATATAGGTGGAACTCGTTCCGCTGTTCGCTACATAGAAGCTGGCCATTTAAATTGAATTACCACTATTATAATGATGCATATGTTACGGAGTTTATACCGGCGCTCTCCATTAAAGTTATTTAAAATTCAATTTTTAACGGCGAACAATTAATTGATATCGTTACTCACGGTTATAATGTTTTTTTTTATTCAATAATCTGTAGGTCAATAAAATAAAATATAGTACATCATGTAATCATTATTTCAAAAGAGTTGAAAGCTTATGGTAAGAATTATCGTCAACATGGGTAAAGAGGCATCAATCTTCTAGCGGAAGTCTTCGCCATTAACAAACAAATATGCCGAAATCAACTTCGAGATGAAACGTAGACATCAGCACATATACATCAACTCGGCCAGCCAAACTGCCGTTTTCACTATGCACTTACTCTAAACTAGTCTAAAACTACAAAGAAAATTTAAATGCCCTAGGAAAATCCAACAAAGTAATGCTTAGATGGATACCAGGGCACTCCAGCAATGACGGAAACGAAATAGCACATGAACTGGCTAGGAACGGTGCTGATAACCCCCTGGCTGGCCGCGAGCCATTTTGTAATGCCACAACCTATTCCTTGCTAAGCGACATATTTAAATTCAGGGCAATCAAGGTGTGGAAGTCCGCTGAAGAACAAAAACACTCGAAATCACTAATAAAAGAGTTCAGAAGCAAGCTCTTAAAAGACAACTTAAAAGAGAAAAATCTTGCGCAGTGACTAGCATCATAACTAGGGCCACTGTAAACTGAACAGGCATCTGTTCCTAATGGGTATGAACAACATACGCAATAAATGATTTTGAATTTGAATTTTGAATTTGACAAGAGGGTTCTCTCAAGAGACAGAGGAAACAGCGATGCACATTCTCTGCTCATGTGGACCACTAATGGGCATCAGAAGTATATATTTAGAGCGACAAATCAAATATACCCACAAAAGATACAACTAACTCATTATTGTCCAAAATTTCTGGACGCTATGGGTCTTTGCGGTGAACTCTAAACAAAGGGCTGCCACAAAAGATCAGCAAAGGTCGAAGTGGCACACAGGGACCATATCAACCCCCAAATAATAATAAGCTTATGGTAATTAAGAGATCGCTATATCTATAGATTTATCTCACTCAGAATTTTGAAATTATTTATCTTAATACAGTAAAGTTTTATTTCATAGGTGCAATGTTATACAAAAATTACAAAGTTATTTTCATGAGCATTGCCACTTTTGATCAAAATGTATGCACAGCAGCCTGGAAAAAAAACTTAAACTCTGATCACCCAAAGATCTCCTCAAATATCACATGATCATAATCATGGTTATCTGATTATTTAAATGTATTTCTTTCTCTTTCTTTCAATCATTTAAAAAAAAATATGTTGCGCCTATTATTAATTGTAGTAGTTGGTATCAAAGCTCTTCGACTCAACCGATGGGTTACATTAAAGAAACTTAAAACTGCACTCCCTGCATGGCAACTCACTAGTTCAGTCTACCCATTTGATAGTTACTAGAATATAGCCTTCACTTTATTGATGTTCAAGGCCACGGCATCTGCCATCGAAACTCCGACGCGTGATGAATAGCTGATATAACACTTACAATTTCAAATGAGTGTCACAATTGAAGGTTTAAATTACAAATCTCTAGTGCACGCGGAAAGTCGTGGCATTTATTTTAAGAATCCTTTCAATTGCGCTGTCCGTCGTGAAGAATCAGCGATTTTAAAATTAAATGAATGTTTAATACTTTGTAGGCAGCTTTTTGATTTACCGTCGTGACCGCGAAACAAAGGACGTGGTGAAAATAGATTCACGGCAGAAAACCCACCTGATTCTGTATGCTACCACTGGCCTAACTAAAACTGGTTTTGTTGCTAACCACACTGAACTTTTCGTTTTGGTAAATCTCATGAAACATCTCCCGATTTATTTGAAGGCATAGATGATAGATTATTATTACGCGAGATATCACGACTAACGGTCTTAAATGCAAAAACAGCCTTCTGGGGGGTTTCCATGACATGCCTAAGCAATTCAGGTTAGGTTGAGCGTAAAAAACAGAGCTATAGCAGTTATACAGCTCTGTCTCTTTCTTTTAGCGTAAACTGAGTTGCTTAGCCATGTCATGGTAACCCCGCTGTACTTGACTGAATGTTGATGTTGACGTATTGACTTACGAGGCTTTTTAATCCTCCGAGTGATCCCAATCAATCTTAAATCTCGGCCATAACGCATAACCCATAACCTATACTTTCAATTTTGTATCATTTTCACTGATTTAAATACCATGAATGGCATTGACGTTATCTGAGTATGATATTTTGATATTTTATCGATATCATAAGCGAATGTAAAGAGTTGTTATCTGTACAAATTTCTAAGTAACACTTCCTTAGTCGTCGCGGTGTCATACGCTTGTGTATCTAACGTCAATATTGACCGAGCGTGGGTGTAAGTGTCGATTGAAACGCAATCAATACTTAGTAAGGGTTCCGATTCACCAACATTTTAATCTACAGCAATATGTTGGGCAGTAACTCTATTGAGCGGCTCATCGACAGCTCACTTATCATGCGGCTTCCGAGAGTCTGTAACGAACTTTTGATCCACTCATAAATGTTATTGTGCACCCACGTGAAGACTTGAACACGCATACAGGTGACTTGTATAAACTCTTTGCAAGACCACCATTAAAAACCGTAAAGTAGTAGATATTTATTACAGTACATTTATTACAGTGTTATTTACCAATGAAAAGATCAGATGAGAAGTTCACTCTTGATAGCTCTCTAGATATTGTTTGCCAGTATTGTTGCAAAACAAACAGAAATAAAAGGAAACACAATTCTGTCACAGCAATAATTAGACTCAACAATGTAACAAAATCTAAATTGCCTCCGGCGCGATTAACAAATCTCGAGCAAACATTTTCAAAGAACTGGGAGTGAATGTCCTTTACTTTGTATTAAATAAATAAAAGAACAACGAAAACTAAAATCTGTTGAAAACGTTAGTTTTATAAATAATTCTAAAAATAAACAGTGAAGACAATAACATTCATGATTCCAACAATTGATATGAGGAAGTTGACATAGTTGTCAATGAATGCCATGTGCACATTGAGCAAATAGTTAAAAATAGAATCAAATCATTCAAGGGTTAAACTATTTCCATCTAGGAAAAAATCTACAAGTAATAAAAGCTACCAATTGCTGATGGAATGCAAAGCTTAACATGATGCTTTACGATGAAGATTACTTTGTGTACTTGGACTTCGTTGCTTCATTACGATCTGTAGCTGACGTGATAACAGTTCAGTCTTGAAGATTAATCTCAATTTGTATCGTCACGGTGTTTGTGATGGAACGGAGCAAGTCTGTATTCATTAGAGTCGGACACTTCTATACAGTTAATTGTTTGAACTTGCCCGGGCTGCCGTTTGACATCGTCTGGACTAATCAAGGCTCGGTTAACAACATCCGCCCGGTAAGTGGCCGGCCGATGACTCGGCATTCGGTGATGCAATTGCCCACTTTTTAAGACGATGGAAGAAAGTTATGCAAAATTGAAAATTTAATGGAAAAACGTATGCAAATAATGTTATTTTTATATTATTAACTAGATTGCTTACGAAACCTGCATATGAAGCCGTACCCTTGCTTCACTTTGATTAGAGATATGTTCCTGGTTTCAAATCAATTAAACTTCATGTTCGGTTTTTAGTTTTTTACCCAGCAAACTTTTACCTGTTTTCATCCAGCAAAGTACTTTTTGAACTACGTTATAATGTTCAATCATTTTGTAGTTTGAGTTAAGTTCGCTTGCCAAGATTGCTGTTGGTTTTTAACTGTTTTAAATAATTTAGATTCAAAAACAACTGACTAGATTGATTTTCTGTAAATAAATGCATAATTAAGCAAATCTGGAAAATAACTCATTAATTCCCAATTGTCGTTGTTACTTATTGCTATAAGGAAGAAGACTCGTGAGTCGCTTTTTAACAAGACTGATGCAAGCAATTGCGTCTTCAATTAAACAACTTCCGATTAGGTGTCAAGGATGAAACATCCAGTGTCAATGTAGTTGAACTGTGTTAGTTGCAATCCACTGAGTGAGCTCAGCTGTCATAGCCAATGTTACCAATAGTATTTTTCACAATCGTGTTATAATAGAGAGCTATTTAGTCGAGTACCGTGTTTAGGCCACAAAGCTTGCTGAGTGGCCTAAGTAAGGTACGAGATTAAAAAGTTTGATTATGACACTATAGTGAACAATACTTTTTGTACGAGTTCATTAAAATACATACATACATACATACATAACATCACACCTTCATTCCCAGAGTGGGGTAGGCAGAGCTACAGAAGTACCAAGAACTCTACAAAGATTTGTTGGTAAATCTATAACCACATTTAACACAATCAGGCTGAGATGTTTTCCAGTGTACTATTATTGACAGGTTGCAAGCCCATCGCCTAAAATCATTAAAATTAATAATTTAAATCATTAATACGAGTACCTAAGAAAACTAAATATTGTAAGTACTATATTGTCTAGATCTACTATCCGACTTCTTTTACACAAGATAAAAAATTGAAATAGTTATTTCTTGAGGAGTTAAAGATATTTCGTCACTGGCAGTACTCATTTTCTTATTTTATATTTTAACTTTTTAAGCTTAAAGTCTGTATTTTATTTCCACTGAAAAACGTAAACTTCTTAGCTTTGAAAAGAAAAGTTATCACACCACCGGTGTCCGTAATGTTGCAGTACTGTGCCAAACTAAAAATACTAGTCAATCACAAAGCGTAGTTTTTTTTTATGCCCTGGATACAGCAGGCTGTCGTCTTACTTAAAATTTGTTGTTATTGTCAATATGTCAATGTCATGTGTCAATAAATATTCCTATTGCCACATCGGAAGCATCCCTAAATACACGTAACACTACCGTAATAAGTGAGGAGGACATTACAAAATCCAAAATTTCTAGTATTCCATTACGTCGAAGTTGTTTCCTGTGTTATAGACGTATATAGGTACTGCGAATGTGTACAAGCAAAGTATACTTAACTAACCCATTACAATACTATCTAATGGTTCCTACAAAAACTTCAGTTTCTTGAACTCTTACGTTTTAAAATGTATACAATTTATTTCCGAAAATCGGTATCGATGCCTCAATCGTCATTACCGAGAGACAGGTCCGTCAACTCGCGCGCAGGTTCAATTAAGCCGCCGCCATTACAATTCATTCACGATTATTGTTATTCCACTGCTCCCGCGCGCCTTTCTCGATGTCTACCGACTTCTTGTAAGTGATTTTGAGAGTAGATTTTTCTTTTGTTTTACTTAAGGTATCTTTTAGAATAACGTTAAATTAATAAGCCCATTTTTGCTGCTGTTCATTAATTACTCTTTAGTCGGTAACTGCTTTAAAATGCCTTTTGACTATTAGTAATTGTTTTTTGTTGAGTGTGGCTCTGGCTGAAAAAGCGCCTTCCTATCAAAGGCTTCTAACTTGTATTATAAGCAGAAATCTCTTTCCAACAATTCGTATTTAGATGATAGGTACTTTCACTTGTATTACAAGTTACAAGCTTTGATAAACGGGACCCAGAGGGTATATCGCATTCAACTTTACAAGCGGTCGACAAAATTGACAACATTTTCAGTGCATTTTTTGTTAACCTGTGTATTCAACGGTATAAGGCCCAGCTCTACCCTTTTACACTTCAGCGAATGACAGAGCGATCTCCCTAAAACGCCAGCAAAACGGACTGAACGCCCCTCTCGGGCTGCTGATACTTATAAGCCATAGAGATTACTTTCATCACAAAACTCGCGGCTTTATTTCGGCGAACGGTCTCATAGCTTAAACGTTAGATGTCGCTTAACTTGCTATATGGCTGAGTCAAGGGATAAACAGTTCTCCTTGACACGGTTTGTATTGTCATATAATATGTCCTCTATCAGGAGACAGCAATAAAAGATTCGATTTTTTCGAAGATACATTTTTAAGGGAGAAAATAGGCATTTTATAATGTTCTCTTATCTTATTACGTTAGGTTATGTGTATGTAGTGATGCTTCCGATGTTGCAATAGGTACATTTGCTGACGCGCGATGGCCTGATGAGAGGTCACTTCCCGTACTTCCACTTATAGACAACATTATACAAGTGCAACCTTAGTGTTGTTACTTATGCAACTGTTTTAGAAAACTAACTTTAAATTATAATGTGTACAGTCAAGGGCAAAAATATGTATACACTATAGTACCTTGTCTATTTAACGTCATGTTTAAGCTGTCATATGAAATTGTGACAGCGATTAAAGCGGCAAGGTACTAAAGTGTATACATATTTTTGCCCTTGACTGTACATATTTAAAGTAAGAAAATCTGAACTTGTCGGAGTTAAACACAATAAATTAAGTATTGCATCCAATCAGAATATGAAGTAACATGAATTTCTAACATTTTCTATGACATCTGAACTTACCCTATCGACAATATTGTAAAAAAACTATAGAAAAGATTTTTTTTATATATATATATGCAGAATTATGTACTTAATACAATTTATACTCTACATAGTGCATATTATCAGTTAAGTGTACTAAAAACCAATATCCAGTAAATGTTTATTGTTTCAACATTTTTTAATTCAAATCACAAAGTATAAATAAAAAATCCCAAGGATAAAAATCGTTCATCACAATCATAGCTACGAAATGTCCAAAGTAGGTGAACAAAAAAATGTGACGGGAAAACGTCAATCAGTGACATTTACAAACACTCGGAGCTGGAATGTAAAACAGTATCCTTGGGCTCGCTAAGATGTTTATGATATTTCCCGTAATTACTGTAACTGTAAACGAACCCTTTTAATTGTGAGCATTGTCGGTGATTGTGCCCAATACATTACACCACCGGCACTCTTTAACATGCTGCCAATACCCACTACAATGTGGCGAGTTATCCTTGTAATTGGGATAATGTAATGACTCATGTTGAACACCACTATAACTCTAGTAATATGGATTGAAAATTTGGAAATCATAACAAAGAAAAGTTGAAAAAATTAGTATCTTTTTTTGAATCATATTTAAATGGTCAGTCATCAGGAATAATATATTGTGGAAAATTGGACTCAAAAATATATGACCTCTTTTTTACTTTTGCGCAATGTTGTATTATATTATTGCTGGTAACTGGAACATCAGAAGAATTCTTCCTTTAAGTGAAAAGTAAAGTATACGACATCTATATACCCAGTTTTTCACGACTATAATTACAAATTAAATGCTTTTAGAGTAGTTTTAAATATAATAAACAGACCCCGTACATTTGGTGCCGTTGACACAAAGTCGACGTCACTCTGCATATAGGCTGATTCAAATTAGTTTTATCATAGTTATTTATTACATAATAACCTCTTTAGTTAATCTTTATCGTAATTAAAAATAAACGAAGATAAGATATAAAACGTCTTTGATTGACTTTGATTGTCATTCACTTAGAAAATTAAATAATATAAACTAAAAGAGTTACTGAAATGCAACACAATATATACGACGACGACGACACGGTGGCCTAGTTGGGAGTGACCCTGCCTCCGAAGCCAGCGGTCCTGGGTTCAAATCCCGGTAAGGGCAGATATTTGTGTGATGAGCACGAGTATTTGTTCCTGAGTCTTGGATGTTTTCTATGTATTTAAGTATTTATTTCGCTATATAAGTATGTTTATCGTTGTCTAGTACCCATAGTACAAGCCTAGAGCTTAGTTTGGGACTAGGTCAATTTGTGTGACATTGTCCCCTGATATTTATTTATTTATTTATTTATTTATTTTTATTTAAGTGGTTTTTTTATGCATTGATATGTTTTAGAATATTACAATTTGGTAACTTAAATTACCGCTAGTGTTATAAAACAACTCCTGTATATGAAATTACGTCACTTTAACGTCAGCGGCACCGAATGTGCGGGATCTGATAATAAACTACGTATTTACTACGTTAAGTAATTGACAGAGATCTGGTTTCCCGGTGCAACATATACATGGGGTGAATAACCTCAAACATTATGCTTATAAGGATATGACCCGGGATTCCGGGGCTTATGTTGTTATGGGAGGATAATGATTTTATCTTACGTTATAAGATATCAACCGAAACTATAGGTCAACTTTTAAAATACTCGTACATTATAAAAAAAAACATTTTAATATTTCTAATCAAAAATAAACTTGGCAGATTAATTAGTATGTAATAGGGAGCATACTTTAAATGTTCGTAAACAACATCACGACTGAGCACAAAAGTAATTATAAAGGTAAAAAACTCGGTAATTTATAATATTATAGTTCTCGCCGTGTATTAAATATTTATATATTTGAAAAATACCTACAATACTATTTCACTATTTTTTACACGGCCGTGGTCGCGGGATTCAAGCCACGTCTATAATAAGATTACGACTCGATATCCAGCGAATTACATCTAGAAATCCGATTATTGGTAATTGACTCTTGTCACCGTATTTTGCATTGCTCTTATTGCAGTTGGTCTCATACATACATTAGTTAACTGAAAAAATCCCTACAAGTAATACAAACATAAAAATCAACAAGTAATAACTAGTTTTCTATTTAAAGTCAATTGGTGCCAAAATTAAAATTTTAGTAGGTATAAACACTTTAATTGCCTGTATCTCATGAACCAATGATGTCTACTTAGTCGTGATCGTTTCTTTTAAAAAAAGGAATATGTTCTTTCATGTAAGATTTTTCCCAAATTTCTTATTTTTAGTCTTGTGTGTAGGGGGGGGGGGGGAAACTTGAGTTTAACAAAAAATAGCGCTTTAAAGATTAATATTTTATAAACGGATTACGTAATCGAAGAACTGTTTCATCAAACCCGTAATATTTTTGAAAGACCTATCCAACGACACCCCACACTATAAGGTAGACAAGAAAAAAATACATCCCCACGTTACGTGTAGAGGAGGTACCCAAAAAAAATAATTGATTTTTTATTATTTTATTATACCACTTCCTTGGCGTGACTAATACGCATATTCATGCCAAATTAAAGCTTTTTAGTACTAAGAGTCTCTGCGCTAGGCTGCGGACGAACGGACAGACATGGCGAAATTATAAGGGTCCCTAGTTTGACTACGGAACCCTAAAAAGGTAACGAATCTTTTTTCGAATTTCACTTCATCGATTGTGTCATTTCATTGAATGTGATTCTACCGAAACCATGATGTTTTCGCGATATTTTAAACAATAATTTGCTTAGGCTCGTTTGGTTAGACTGGTGGCTATCAAAAATACCTACTCATGCGGCGATATTAAATGATAATGATATTCCATGAAATGATAACTCTGCGGAGTGATACATTCGTTGAAGGGTGTTTTTATAGGATCCCTAAAAATATCTATCTCGCGTATTGGAATACTTATGCCATTTAAAATTTATTAAATTGGAAGGACGAGGAACGACATAGTGTTTGCAAAAGGAGTAACTAAAAGAAGTAGTTATTAACTTACTTAAGTGCTCATTTAAATTCATTATTAGACAGTAACATAAATCACTTATGGAGAGAGGATAAAGATATTTTGACATTATTCATTCCTGGAAAGCTTACTGAAGATAATTGAAGTACTCTGGCCTTAGTTAGGAGGGTATTAAAATTGTTCATTACTTAACTCCTATGCTAAGGCAGTAGGGTTTAATTTCAATTGAAAAGATGAAAGCTTGTTAAAAGCTCATATTTTGGGCTAAGTATAGGCTTCCGCGTGCTGCCGGCATTGTATTGCCGCCTTCGAGAAAAACAATATAACCTCCTCATTATTAAGAGACGTAATGAATTTTGAAATCTTTCGCGAAATTACTTTACTTTACTTACCATCCGGTAAGCAATATATGACTTGGAAATAATGAGTAAAAGCTCACCGATCGTTTTGTTCACGTTCCATTAAATAAAAACGTCTGGGTTTCGATGATAATTTCGAAATTATCGCTAAAAGCATCGTATAGGAATGTGGCAAAAAGCGTTCCTTTTTTAAGATAGCTGATTAGCAGCTCTTAGCTCCAAAATAGGATATAAACATAGCAATTACTGACAATTCCAATTCTCCGCTCCACACGTTTCTAATGATAATATTTAATGATTAAAAAACAATAAATCTTGCTTAAGTACCTTTCGCTGAAATTATAATGACAGTAATTTCCAGCATTACTCTGCTGACCTATTTATTAGGGATTTTGTAGATATCTGCACTTTTGATCTTCGATATATCTTAACTGTTTAGTTTTTTATCAGTGTATAAAAAACCCCGGTTTTCTATAATGTTACCTGCTTTTGTATCGAGATACACGTAAGTTTGGAAGACGACAGTTACGATTTTGGCCGTTATAATTATATAGCAAATGCTTTTGCTGTTTCTTGCGCATTAAACAAGGAAGTGAGTAGAGTCGCTACTGTTGTTTTTAACTTTATAAACAAATTATAGTCAGAGTATGCTTATAGTCAGCAGTACATTTTATCTATCATGTGTCAAAATAATAGCATCTACTTAAACTTTACAATTGTACACAATTAAAATTAATAAATACATTCGTGTCAAATTATTTGCCACCCAAATCAAGCCGAGTGTTGTCCCCTAATTCAAAAACCCACAATAAACCTATTTTAGTTAAAGTATTCTTTGTCTCTTTCTGTCAAATTCAAATGTCATAATGACAAATAACCTCCTAAGACCCACCATACAACGAAATTTGCCAGTGAAATATGAACCTATTGCAAATGCAATAGAGTTAATTTTCTAGTTTGATTGTCCCTCATAAAAACAAAGGAAAACCTATTTTATTTCCTTTGCAATAGGTATATTTTCTAATGAACGTATATAGTGAAAAAAAAATGTACATGAGGCCTTAGGAGGATAAAGACAAAGCATTTTTTAAGCACACTAGCTCTTGCGCGTTTATGAATAAGAGGGTTATTCATTTCCTTAAACTTGTAAGATTTTGACATTTCAAACAAAACTGTTAAACTAAAGATAATTGAATGCCGATTCTAATCTACCGTTTTCTCTGTCCGCGTACCTGACCCGAGCTGAACGCTGGGAAAATCTTCGAAAACATAATCTATAATCCATCGCCAACACGTGCACGCAGCCATTATTGATTTTGCCGTTTTTTGTATAAAATTGCATGCCTGTCCCGACTTGACATTGAAAAAACATCGACTAGGGTGTCTTGTGAATGGGCCTTATTATGAGCTTGCGCAATGACATTTGAGTTTTTGTGGAAGGCCCTTAGTCGCGTGGCATCGGCGAGGAATGCAGCCGGTACCTAGCAGGTAGGTCGAGTATTTCAGATAACCGAGTAAATAATGTATATAAAATTAAGTGAATTTAATTCTCTAACCGGATAGGGGCTCTATTCTGCTCGTTAAAACCTTATTGCTTTTGACAAGTGACATGTTATCGTAAGTTTTATGACTTATCGCCATTACTGTCAAGTAAATAAGAGCTATCACATACATACATACATAACATCACGCCTCCATTCCCAGAGTGGGGTAGGCAGAGCTACAGAAATACCAACAACTCTAAAAAAGACTTAAGAGCTATCACAACGTTAAAAATACGATAAACTGGGAAAATACAATAAATGTAAAAGTACCCCTGCACAGATACTTTTCAAATCGTTAAAACTAGCGCTTTACAAGAGTGTGAAACGCCTGACATTCATTAATCATATTCTGAGGGAAAAAAATCACCTACCATATTTTACATAACTAGCGACCCGCCCTGGCTTCGCCTTGTGGGATCTGTGTATAATGGGGCTATACTAAACAATTCTGAAGAGTCATTATTCCGAAATGAACATTTGAAATTTCATAATTCGGAATGCAAAGTTTTGTTAGAAGACTTTATTTTTCGACATCGCTTATAAATCAAACCTAATCTATGTATAGCATTATGACGACTTATTATGCCATTGCCCCTAGTGACCCTTCTTAAGGGCAGATACTTATATGTCGAGCGCCCGAGTATTTGATTCTGAGTCTTGGATGTTTTCTATGTATATACCTATTTAAGTATGTATTCCTCTATATAAGTATTTTTATCGTTGTTTAGTACAGTCAAGAACTTTAATTGTTATGCCACTATGAAACCCTGTCATAATGACAGCGTCAAACCACACGAAAGAAAGCTAAATTTAATGATTAACGCTGTCATTATGACAGGGTTCCATAGTGGCATAACAATTAAAGTCCTTGACCGTACTCGTACCCATTATAATACAAGCCTAGAACATAGTTTGAGACTAGGTCAATTCATGTGAAATTGTTCACTGATATTTATTTATATGCAAAAACTTGGGTGACTAATTTAACTGTGTGCAATTTTGTCTTCTTTAAACTTCTCATAGATACTTTTGTCGTAAAGTAAATTGTTGAGGAATTATTTAAATATGAACCAATTTTGGCACCTTCAATAATTTAAGATGGCTCACGAATTAGGACCATCAACAACAACAACATCTATCAAAAATAAATCTTTGCTCCATTTGTTAAAGCAACGGCCTTTTTAAGTTCCATACAAAATGGACCAAGCATGGCTTTAGAAAAAAAAAATCGTACAAATGGTTATTCGGAATTTTAAGGTGTTCCCAATCATGGACAAATAATTTCCAAATTGTTAAGGATTTAGAAAACAACTTACATAAGAACTTCGAGAACAAAAATTTCGAAGACATCTTCTAACGAGAATAAGAACATAACCTGTTGCGTAATTAAAAAAATAAGCCGACAATCAGACTGACAAAAATAGCTAGTTAGAAAATATATCGTTTAGTTAATAGCTTGTCACGATAAAAGGGGACTGTAAACCCTCTCAGAGAATTCCAGTAGCCAGTTTTAACGGATGTCAACTCAGACCTGACTTCGACCCTTTGACACAACATGAGCCCCGGAAAACGAGTGTTGGATTACATGACGGCATGTTAATGTTAGGGAGGAAAACAAATATTACTGAACAAACGACGACATTTCACTTTCGTTATATTTGCTGTCGGTATTCCATTACCAGGTAATCGGAAATCATTTAAAACAATACTTTTTATGTGAAACTTCACAAATTCGTAGTACGCTTACGAGCTTGCTTTAGAATTTGCAAAAAGATTTATTTATAAATTTGTTATTTTTTGTAACGCGTGTGATTCTGTTCTGAACCATTGGTTGTTGGCTCTATCTTCGTAAGGCCCACCATACTACAAACGACGATTTTTGTGAATGGGAATTTGTTTCTAGCAGCAAGGAAATAAAGTTCAAATAAGTTTGCTCTATAATGCCTGCCAACTTCAACTTTTATCAAAGAAAAATGGACTTGATTGCCATTGTAGTTTAAATTAAATTGCCTTGATTATGTTCATCTTAATGCACATCAGGTCTTACGAGGCTTTATCTTTCAGTAGCCGCACTATAATAGGTTCAATCTACGGTTGCACGTGTATGAAAAACTGTCCAAGTTAGTGCAACTCGGACTCGCATGTAAAGGGTTTCGTACCGTTCGCGATCACCCATTAAAAAAGAAAGGTTTGGTAATTAATTGCTATAGCAGCAATAGTATAATAATATACGAGTAGTAGACTTTCGGTAAAAAAAGCACGTGACTAGCTATTGACGTATAGCTTGCTGGCAGACAGATAGACGGACAGGCATGCCAACAGAGGCTTAGTAATAGAGGGTCTCGTTGGCACCCTTTTGATACGAAACCCTTAAAATATTAGTAGTAGAGCGGGACGCAGTGCATTAAAAACCCGAACATACATATATACTGCCTCAATACCAAAGAAGGCGGCTAACTCCAAGGCAGTAGTCGCAGCATTCTATACTGTACTCGTATTGGTTACCACAATAAATTAAAAAAGCTTATACAGCCAACTAATTTCTAAGTTTAGTACCAACTTTTATTTGCCTGATCATCAAGAAGGAGGTTTATGGTTAATATACCAGTATACGGGTATATTTTGTACCCACACAACACTTAAAACAAATACAAAATATACCCGTATACCCTTTTAGTAAAACGGGTTGACAGATTTTGCAATGCGAGGTATAATTAGTTTGGTCCTTATCCAAGGAGATTCTTATACTCTATAGGGACTGCCTATTTTTGATTTTGTGTTGAAAATATCAAACAAAGACGGCCACTAAATTATAAGTGCTAAATCCTTTGTCCTGAAGTTGTAGAGTTTAACACAGTTCTTCTACAAAAGCAGTCGGTTTTTAAAGCTTGAATAAAATTATCTTAAACTCATCAAATATCGATTCATTACACCTATCACAAATTTATCAATTTTATTTTCGACGACGATCCCAGGAATGAAAATAAAACACTTAAGTTAACTTAACTTCCTAAGATTTAATGCAATCACAAAATAAATTTGGTTGTTTTTGGCGATAAGATGCATACTTATGTAACATTTGACGATTTAAAGCGGTCAAATCCCTATTTTATAGTATTATATCTTGATATAGCTAGCAAATGAGACATTTAAATAAACAAACTGAAGACCCAAGATAAAGTAATTACCCTATTAGAAATAAAACTATATTGTTTGACAAACTAAAACTATCTTAATGAAAATGATATCTATAAAATTTGTACTGTTATAGCCGATGGCTATAATAATAATGTAGAACACCATAACCCAAGATACGGAGATACAAGACAGAATCATAGATAAGATAGAGTGATCTGTCCTGCAGGTTTCATTCGGATGGCGCCTCGATCTTTACGATGATTCATTTTAAAAAGGCGTAACATCCAATACTGTCCCACTCTAAATTACAATTTAATACTAAGAAGTAAAAATTTAAAACTGTGCAGCAAATATTTTTGAGGTAAGACTTTTGCGTATTAAATAGGCGAATCTAAGACGATGAAGATAAAATATTCAAAGACAACATTAGTGATGTCAAAATATTTATTATATCAGGGGTCGGGGACGTGAGAAAACTAATTTCATAAAGTAATTTTTATCTGTAATGTAATTTTCATGTTAACATGCGTGTTATCAATATAAAGACGTATCGTTAAATTCTGAACAAGAAACTTTTTGATGACAAAACTTAGCCATGTCCAAGTTAACGTCAAAGATAGAAACAAAATGTGTTTAAAGACGTATTGTGCAATTAAATCAAATTCAGCGTTGACCAATTTTACGCCATCATTACAGGAGGCTTTTTTTATTAAATTAATAGCGTCTTTTAAGTCTGCGTGGCCACAATGTCTCTACCTGTAGGTACGTACTTATCCATACTAATATTATAAATTCAAAAGTGTGTTCGTTTTTCTGTCGTTCTTTCACGGCTAAGCCGCTGAACCAAATTCGATGAAATTTGGTATGGAGATAAATAAGCATGTCGGACCATGCTCAGTGTAGGGTTCCGAAACCGTTAAGTATAGGTACTACAAACATAAATCAACAAATAATAACTTATTTTCTATTTAAAGTCAATTACTCGCTTTAAAGCTTAATATTTCATAAACGGAGTATTTAATTGAAAAACTGTTTTCACAAAACCGTGATATTTTTGAAAGACCTATCCAACGACACCCCATAGGATAGACGAGAAAAAAAATACATCCCCACGTTACGTACAGGGGAGAAACCGTAAAATAAGAAATAAAAAATACATTTTATTGTACTACTTTGTTGCGGTGACTCATATGCATATTCATGCCAAATTACAGCTTTCCAGTACTCAGAGTCTATGCGCTAGGCTACGGGCGGACGGACGGACGGACGGACGAACATGGCGAAACTATAAGGGTTCCTAGATTAACTACGGAACCCTAAAAAGAAAATTAAGTATTTTAAATTTCTATTTAGTTTAATTTTCATAATTCTCTAGGCAATAAAAATATTCAATATTAAGTCAATAAAATCGGTGCATCTTCACCTATGCGATATTCGTTTTTTCCATAATAAAAAACATATAAAGCGGAACTCACACGGTCCGACCGGTGGAAACCCACAAAGCTGGTACAACACACCGACCTACAAGATTGATGGCATAATAAAATCACGTTTTTATAACTTACACATTACTTTATAATATCAAATTTGACTTTTATCTCTTAGAAAGCTTGTACCGAGATAAACTATCTTAGGAGACACGATCGCATTGATTACGCGGGCGGCCTCCTCATTGGCTGGTACAGGTTCCGTGTCTAATTAAGACATATAAATAAAAATAAATTACTCATTATAAACGGAGCGTAGCATTAAAATTTTACGAGACATCTGAACACCATAACGTGCCAACTTTAAAATGATTACGATGAATTACGTATTTAAGCAATTTATTTAATAAATCAATAATTACTTAGGGCCACTTGTACTTTATATTCAGTGCATGTAGCCTTCCTTGGCTAATGATAATCTATTAATTACATAGTCTGCAAACATATAAAATAGAAATCATATGTTTTCTGGCATGACTTCAATTTAGTATTCTATTTTATTACCTATATCATCAAAAAAACGACATTAATAAAAGCTATCGATATGTACATACACTACATCAAAATTTCATTCGCATAACGAATACCACGATTGGAGTGGTAAGTTTTTTACAATCCTGAACTTTGGCGAAAACGTCACGACAAAATAAATACCTACATAACATCACGCCTTCATTCTCAGATTGGGGTAAGCATAACTAGAGAAATACCAACAACTCTAAAAATATTTGTTGATAATTTTGCAACCACATTTAACGACTAATTTATGCTTCAAAAAAACAACAAAAAATTCAAACGATGCAAGCATAATGTATAAAAACCCAAACATTATCCTACTAAAAAGTAGCACCGCAGTTACAGCATATACAGCATGTCCTAGATGTAACAATGTTTAATGTATTGAATGGGTGTGTGAATGGAGGCTCGGCTGTCACTCCGGTCTAGGGACTGCGATTTAATTCAGGAGCGGACAGCATCCGCTTCGCACCGATAAATACCTGAGATGAATGGAACAGTGCGTGAGAGTACTATCTGATTGAAGCGGTAACGCTGCTGCTTTGCGAGTTTTTGCCGTTACAGAGATGCGATCGTGTAAGCCACAAGCGAGCTTACATGCCTATTTGTCATTTTTATGACGTAATATGATTGCGTTCAGAAATGAATTGCATAAATGTAGAACTTGAAAGTTTAGAGGGGGATTGGATTTTCTACGATTTCATCTTGATCAACTAAGCGTAACAAAGGGTGTCCTAAATTGATACCCCGCGATTATTAGCGTAACTTTGCAAGTTTAAAGAGAGTACGAGGACCCCAGGAACAAGTTTTGTATGGTTATTGTAAATCAGCACAGATGTAATGCTTGGTAGAAATTACGTGTCTACTTTGTTGGTTGATAAATTTATATATTGTAAAAGATATTTACCTCTAAGATTTAATACACACCGCCACAACACGGCCAAGTGCTAATAAGTATTAATGCTGATAAACATTTGAAATACTGCTAAATTATATTTTTCCAACAAGTGCTAAGTAACTATCGTGTCTGTGAGATTTGTAGGCAATGTGATATCATTCAACCATAATCCTCGCCCAGAGTCTACTGTTCTTCGCTTTTTTACAGCAATAAGAATTTGTTCCTGGTCGGCGAGTGATGGCATCCCGCAGGCTCTCTCGTTACATACCGCTCCATCATAAAATGTAAATACTGCAGGTATTACTCCCATAAAGTGGCGGGACAATAACAAATAACGCGGCATCCCAGCATTTACAACATTTTTAATCACAAACCAGCCAGTGTGAATGATATCTTTTTCATACACTCAACGGTACCTTTTTCCAGAATGCGTTTAAAAATTCCACCGCAAAATTTCCTGTTATAAATTATATGTAATAAATTCCCAATTAAATATATTGATTGCACATTTATAAGTTTAAGGTTTTTGTAAGGCGAGGCGAGGTTACTTGTGTAAAATAAAAAAAAAATCGTTCTTTTGTGGGGCTCGTTACTGATAAGTGAACGTATCGTATCTATAAATTGAAGAAGCACATTTGTGCAGCGGCTTTTACTTTCAACGGTTGCAGTAACGTAAGTGCGTAGGTATCGCATAATGCATATTGATGGCATCATGAACGCTAAATTTAACTTGAGACGTGGAAGGCAGACGCTTCGGCGGCTTTGCGACTGTGACTTCGAAGAACCGATACCCCCATTGTTACGCCTGTTAGCGGATACTGTTACACCGTCACGGCATGTTGCTAATGTTTTCATTGTACCAAGTTTTAAAATTTCGAGTGGCCGTTTTTTTTTTCAAAACTAGAGCAAAGTAAAAGCTATGGATAAAAGTAGCTATTCGTAATTTGCAGACTTGAAAGCGACGGGCGTGGTAAAATTCTATATGCGGTCACAAGCCGCAGATATTTTTAATATCTACGTCAAACCGTGACCGCTGCTGTACCGCGCTAAGTGACCGCAAGTGTATGAACATAGAAAGATAGGACGTGGAAAGTTAGTATGGAATTAGCTACCGATTGCTTGCGCGAGGTACTTAAAAATACCGGAGTCGTTATATTCAGGTTTGCGTCACATTAATGGCATGATAGGCTTTATCAATCAAGCGGCCGCGCGTAGTGCTATCGCTTAAGAACTATATCGCCGGAGGCGTGTTTCCAGCCTAGGGTTCCATCACGTTAGAAGCAGCTAGTTTTATAACCATTATTCAACGTAGTATACTGGGGCAGATGTGTTATTAAACGTCATAACGATTGGTGTAATCAAAATTTCACTTTGCTTTATTTTCTTTTCATCAGTATACGTATTTTAGAATGCGTAGTTGACGTACTGACTACAAATTAACATTATAAAGCCACATATTGCTTTTTATTTACAGATTTAAGTAAAACACTCTGTAGCATAATTCAAAACATTGTCGATTTCGTAATAACATTTCAACATCGAAGCATATCCAGGGTTTGATCGGACCACCGGGTTGCAAATAAGACGTCAGGCAAATTGAACCGAATCAAAAGAGCGAGAGCTCGTGACGGCATTAGAATCGAACGTTTGTGCGCGTTTCAAATAAATAATGCGATGCTGCGCCCGCTTCTTTCGATATTGCTGACTTCGAATCCCACGCACAGGGTGATATTTTACAACACCTTTTATATTCAAAATCATTCTTGAAAGTTTTAACTCAATTTGGAAATGGGTATAAATTCTGATATATCGAAAATTTTCTTACAGGAAAATACATGACTGAAATGACTACGAGTATGATTAAGGTATTTATTAAATAGTAAAGTTAGTAATTTCTTTCACATATTTTGTTGCTTTTGATAAGTTATTTATTACACTTGACAAACTGCTAGACCAAATTCAGGTAGGTAATTAAACTAAAATATCACTCTCTGGTTATCAAATCCATATGGTCTATAGACAAACAATGCACCCTTTTAACCGGTTAGGTTAAATAAAGGAACCCCTTGTATAGTCTAAACTGTCCTAAAAGTTCAATCACACAATCGGTCAGGCCCCCCGTTACATCGCTTTCCCCGGTGGTCCAATCTTCAGGATGATTAAATTAGGATACAAACGGATATAACATGCGAAATGATATACAATGAACCGAGTCCGATTCGCATAATGAAGCAATCAAATAGTACCTACCCTTTGTATCGCTGCCGATACGCAGATTGAAGTGAACGTTAACGTTCGCGTTTCGAGACGAAACTTACTCGTACTTTGATGAGTAAGAAAGGGATAGGAGTTGCGAATGGCTACATTCAACATTTTCTATCCAGATTTAAAAATAAAATAATGATTATTAGAACATACTTGTGCAATCTTTCACTTGACTAGGATTAACAATGTTAAATTAGAAAACATTATCGTGGCAAAGTCGAATATGCCCTTTGGAACCTTTTAATCCTTAGACAAATTTTGTATGAACATGAAATTTGTACTCTCCTTTTGTTTACTTTTACAATTCTATGATTGTTACCGATATAATAGAATGCATCAGATCCCGAATTAGACCGGAACAGACTTAAAAGTTAACGTTTCAGTTAACGTTTACCAACTAAGTTGGGCCTACGCTTTGCATATCGTAATCCCTTTGAGGCGTACTCACAAAAAAATGTTGCATTTTAAAATCCTTTCCGAACGCAAACATTTTGACGTCTGAGGGAAACCGAGTCGATTTTTTGCAACTTTGAAAAGGGGAATTTTAAATAATTCTTCTTGTAACTTTAGCTGTTACATATTGATAGCGCGTCCGACCGTAAGTTATTGCAAGAAGCTCCGAATATGATTTAGGCTATCACAGATATTGATTTACTTCGATCTCACGGCCGATATGTTATTATATCGCCGTCCGGCCGTCCGTTTGTCCAAGACATTGTCAATATGGCGCCTTTGTTCGCACAAAAATTTATAAGTTAGACGGTTATCCATTGAAAAGCCGACGTAAAGCAACACTACAATACGTACGATTTTTTATATTATAACGATTATTCTGACGTGCGGTCGAAATGTGTCGAGGCGTTGAAGATTTATATCGAAATCTGAGCTATTAGGTATGTTAGGATACATCATTTTAAAATAACATAGAATTAAATGATACTTCTTTTAAATTCGACGGGAAATCGCAGCCACTCTCATGGCCATTTTACAGCTGGGCTGAAGTTTAGGTAGGTAACTTAGGTCTTTGGACTTTTTCTTTAAATGCTTATCAAAGACATATTCAAGTAAATGTATTAATATTGATATCTTAATTTAATCGTTCTATCTATCTTCTCATCTATTCATGATTTAGCATCGTTAACTAGAAGCGTAAAAGTGCAGAAGATAATGCTGCAATAGCGGGCACGCATCGCACGTACGAGTATTGTGCACAATCGGCATCTGCAGTCTAACATTTTTATATCTTACTACTATATGCTTCTCCAATAACACGATTAGTAGATCAAATAGCTTCCACTAAATTAAACCGCCAAAAACATCTAAGAATACAATCATTCGGTCGATAACACACGAAGGAACGTTAAAATTTCACATTCGCTTTTACTCGAGTATTGTGCGTACGAGACCCGCCTTAGTCCCAGCGGTATCTTTTACTGCGTGTATTGTCACCAAGAAAATGTACGGTACAAATTTTATTTATTAGTGTCTTTTTATTAGTTGTCAAATTGCGGAAAGGTTGGTTCGTCTGTGGGCGGTGTGCCTTTGTGTGCTGGTGTGTCCAATCGATTTGTTTACTTCTTTGGTATGTTCTCGATGTGCTAATGAATTTTTTGAACACGGTTTAGTTGGTGGCTAGAAATGTGAAAGTCATCTGTTTAAGGTTACGTGATAGGAGCGTTTTACTAATAAATGATTTCATCTGCATTTTCTTCTTCTTCTTTTTTATTAAATGGCGGTCCACACAGTGATTTCGCCAATGTCAAGTGAATAGAGTAAATCAGTAAACGGAATAAATCAAAAGTAAAAGCCGGGCATTTTTCAATCGGCCATCTTCCCTCCCCGAAGGTTACCGGAATATCTGCATTTTCATTTGCTACGTACTTTTGACAGTGACAGTAGACATACTTCGTGTTATGCCAAAAAAACTCAGCTTTTGCAGTTCTTATGTCTGATTGATTTAATTTTATCAGCATGTATTTTTCGTTGTTATCCCATCCCAAATACGGTTTATTGGTAGTGTTTGGCTCTGATAACTAATAACGAACCTAAAAACGAGATCCTGAAGCATAGCGCTAACGTTAGCGATTTTCGAAAATTGATAAATGTATGGGATAAAACGCTGCGGTCAACGCGACAATCATTAGCTTACTTCAATCCTATAAAAGAAATCTGTATCAACAATAAATGAAACCACTACAACAAGAACACTTAGAACCTAATGCGCTCGGTAAAGAATATAAATAACCAATATTAACGATCTTCGTCTCACAATAGCTAGTTAAGTGTGTCTTGAACGATGTAATCGACACCCCAGTTTCAACTCTTTAACACCTTGTACTGGGTCAATAAGTAGATGATAAAGCTCCCCATCAAAGCCCATATCGGCTTGGTCAGTGACTGGCGACTTGGAACCGCCCTTAGACCGGGACACACGGCCGAAGCAATCATAAAACTGCCTTTGACAAGAATGACAAGATAAGAGTCCAATGTTGAATAAGAATTCTTGAAATTGATCCTTTATTTTATTCTTGCTAAGCGTCGACGTAAGTAATATGTTTGATGATGTTTCTTATTACAAAATAAACACATTATTTTGATGTATCTGCTTGAAAAAGTAAAAACAGTGTCACTAGATTTTATATGCCAGCTGAGTTTTTCATCGGAATATCATATAACTTACCGCTTTAGTTTAGTCCTCTATATAACCTAGACTAAATTCTAATGCACCTAACTGGCTTGTTGAAGAAGAAACCAGTATGTAAAGCGTCTAACATCTGCCTACCCCGTGCATGCGTAATCAAAATAAAAATATTATTTTAGTAGATTTATTCGATAGTGGCCGGCAGATGTGTCGGCGCGTTCTTACTATTTTTGTTGGTCCTACATTGTGTTCGGGCAAGGGTCTCAAAGGGTCAATATCACTATAGCTTCCGTTCGATATTCGGTTTATTTCTTGTTTTGTCTGTAAACATCTTAAATATCCTCCCATCAATCAATGGGCAAGGGTTTTGCACTGCTTTCTCTCTTGGTTCTTAATCCTTTTACTCCAATATCTTGTTCCGAGTTCTAAATTGATTTCATGCCTGCGGTTCTGCATATTTATCCTCGTTCCGAGTCGCATTTGATTCAGTTAAGTCGTGATGTGAGCAGGGACCGGAAAACCCCTTCATTTGATTAACCCTATCGATAGGGTAAGCCTATCATTTGGCTACCCAATCGATGTGGTTACCCTATGATTGTGTTACCTTAACGTTAGGGGAACCCCTTTGAACTAGTTAACCACTTCCATAGAGCTTACCAATTTCATTTGGGTTTCGGTAGTTTAATATTGAAGCGCTTAGCATTAACTGGGTTTTACCCCATTGATCGCCTCTCTCTTTTTTGCGCATTTGGGCGATTTCTGTCTAGCCTGACGTTACTTGCCTACTTTATTTAAGTTCGTGTCGGGACGGGACGGGATTGAGATGATAATGTTGTTTAATAATTCTTAGTTCATGTTCCCGCCGGAATAATAAAGACGTTTGGCTGCGTGACGGATGGCTGCTTGTGCAAGTACCTACTGCAAAAAGTGCAAGCTATTTTATTATTATAAGTGTACGCGAGAGCTGGTTGACTTTTAAATAATAAATTTTGTTTGATTTGAAAGTATTTTTAACATGGAAACGTACCAGGACGATTCTCAAGAAGAACTAAAAAAATATATCAAGCAAGCTTTAAAACGTAAATACCTATTTAATGTCTTGTTAATTTGAACGTTAGGTAAATAATTACATTTTTGATCATTTCCGTCCGTCCGCAGCCTAGCTCAGAGACTCTTAGTACTGGAAAGCTGTAATTTGGCATGAATATACATATTAGTCACGTCAGCAAAGTGGTGAAATAAAATCTTAAAAGAATTTTTTTTTGGTGTACTTACCTCCCCTACACGTAACGTGGGGATGATTTTTTATTTTTCGTCAACCCTATAGTGTGGCATGTTGTTGGGTAGGTCTTTCAAAAATATTGTGGGTTTGTGAAAACAGTTTTTCGATTAAGGGATCTGTTTATGAAATTTTAAGCTTTAATGCGCTAATTTTTGTTAGAGTCAAGTGTCGCCCTCCCCCCGCCCCTACAGCCAAAACTACAAATAATAAAAATCTGAAAAAAATCGTGAATGAAAGCGCATATAACGAATTTTTAAGGAAAACTATCACCACTAAGTAGACATGATTGGTTCTTGAGATACAGGCGACTAGTGTTTACCTACGAAAATTAGCTAAGACGGCACCAAATAACTTTAAATAGTAAAATAGTTCATACTTGTCGTTTTTAGAGATAGTTTTTGGTGTTTGTAGTATTTATAAGCGGCGTCGGAACCCTACCTGAGCATGGTCCGACATGCTCTTACCCGGTTTTTTTAAAACATTGGTTTAATAATGGACTGCTGAATAGATGCACTTTAAAAAATTGTACTTAAGTAAATAATGATTTACACTGTATAAATATATAAGTAAATAAGTACCTACCTAAATAATTTTGATCTCAACAATAGTTTCATTAATTAATTAACCTTCTACATTACAATATAATTTTGATCACAGCTAGTTTCATTTAATAATAATTAACCTTATATATAACAATAGGTAAACTGTAAAAATATGAAAAATAAATTAATCATTTTGATCATCAACAGTCTCATTAAACAATTGACCTTATATTGAACAATTAGTACATAATTACACTAAAAATATGTACTTAACTATAAACCAGTCTCATTAAATAATCGACCTTATATATGAAACAATTTGTGAATAATGGCTTGCTTACACTTTAAAAACGTAAGTAAATTACTTAGATCGCAGTGATGGTTTAATTAACCCTATACTCGTATAATATAACAATAGGTAAATAGTGATTTACAGCGTACAAAATGTATGTAAATCATTTTGATTTCCTCAACAGTCTCGAAAAGAACAAAGGCTAAATAATGGTTAACATTTGACTCTAACAAAAATTAGCGCTTTAAAGCTGAATATTTCATAAACGGATCACTTAATCGGAAAACTGTTTTTACAAACCCGCAATATTTTTGAAAGACCTATCCAACGACACTCCACACTATGGGGTAGACGAGAAAAAAAAATCATCCCCACGTTACGTGTAGGAGAGGTACACTAAAAAAAATGTTTTTCAAGATTTTATTTTACCACTTTGTTGGCGTGACTAATATGTATATTCATGCCAAATTACAGCTTTCTAGTATAAAGAGTATCTGAGCTAGGCTGCGGACGGACGGACGGACGGACGGACGGACGGACGGACATGGCGAAACTATAAGGGTTCCTAGTTTGACTACGGAACCCTAAAAAGCTACTTCTCATTTTACAAATATTTAATATTTATTAATATTAACCGTGTTTATAGCACGACACAATTAATAATGCGCGTATGGAAGCACTTACACCGTTGATAGAGAGTCTATTATTGCATAATCCGCGCGCCATATTAATTGCGCCCACCTATAACATCGTAATTTGCCGGCGCAAAGCAAGCTTTCCATTTTGTTTTCTTTGAAAATTCGTCGGCGAAACTTTTTAACTGACGATTTTATTTAAAAAATATCTAATATTTCAGATGGAACTAAGAACTTAGCTAACTACGTAGTTAGCTAAGATTAAATAAATTGTATACTACCTACGTAGGTAGTATACAATTTATTTAATCGACCCTGATCACTCATTTCTGAAAGTAAACAAACACTTTACGCCAAAATCCACCAAAGTCAGTTGAACCTACAGCCTTAAAAAAAAAAACAAGTTCAAAGCAAGTCCCAAACACAACAATGTACATTTTGTGCGAACGATAATTAGGTTTACTATTGTTTGACGTAGCGAACAGTGCGACTCTATGACAAAGCCTCGGCCGCCTTCGGCACATTTCGGCTCGCTCACCTCGCCGTCTCGCATGCGCTACTCACCTGCCGCCGCTACCCATTCAATTGTTAGGTAGTGCAATAATAAGTCGAAACACTTGCGCATAGAGATTAAAAAAGCTTGAAACCGTTCGATTAAGTTTAAAAAGGGTAACAGATGATAGGGTATTGGGAAAGGGTTAGCGCTTAGTCGAATTAATTGTATCGCTTGGTTGCCCTTTCATTGGACTATGTCAACGATAGGCTTAGCTCATCCTTGGGGTTTGTAAAAACAAGTCTATCAAATACCCTATCGAAAACCCCTTTAATGCTAAGCGGTTCCGGTCCCTGGATGTGAGTCGGGTTCCCACAGCGCTATTGCAGATATGCTTACTGTCATTTCATCTGACCGAAGCCTTCCATCCACGTTCAAAAGATACTTATGCGATAATTATTTGTTGGTATAATTTTCTTTAATTAATTGCTGCGGTCTTATAGTATGATGCAAAATCAAGGCCATATTTGAGTGCATAATCAGAATGAAAGGGTAATATAAATTTAAATAATATAGTACATAATATCTTAGGAATTTGATAAATTTTGATTATTATTTTTTTTATGACGTGAAGATGGGAGAGTGCAAACGAGCACACAGGACATCCGATGGCAAGAGGATTCTGAAGCCTATGGGTATTTACAAAGTCAAATTACAAACTTATGATGTTGCTGTTTTAGTCATTGTTTACTTGAGATTTTATTTAAAAAAAATAAAAGTCGTCTCGCAGAGAACATCTTAAACGTACCAAGATTGAAACATACGAAGCGAGCCAATTGTCCACGTCTACGGCGACTAGTCCGCTAGCTATACCTAATAGAAGCGGCACCCGGCGCCGGCGCAGGTCGGATTAACACTATTTACTACTTGTTCCCGCGCCACCGCTCCACTTATCTTTTTAATGTTTAAATTAATTTAAATCGACCTTTGGTGCATGAAATTCTCAATCCATTATGCCCGGGACAGGTTAATGCGGGAAGGCGCGCACGCCGCGCAAAATCCGCGTATTCCCAACATACTGGTCACAGGTGGCAAATTCTTGAAATAGAAAAATTACCGTCGCATCCCACGAGCGTATATTTTTCCACTTCATTACTAGCTGTAACGAGCATCTTTTTCACTTTAATCTGCTCTTAATTAAGCGTGGTTCTTTAGTTTGAATGATGGTGGCTTATCTGGCGTCTAGGTGTTAAGGACTAATTGATAATTGAAATAAATGGGTTTCTCTGGACCGGCTATTAGCCGCGCTGGGTGTGAATGCCGCATAATCAGAGGCCACTTCTCAGTTGTCGCCGGCACGATAATGCGCCGGGCCAGACCCGCTCGCCACGAAACCAGAGATTACTGCACAATCTCATTACCGACCGGCCTACTGCCGCTTAATACCCAAGTAATACCGGTATACATTTTAATTTTCGCACCCTCTCGTTAATACGTCGCTCAAACATCTTTTTATTTCATCTGCGTTCCATCATAAGCGTTATCATTAATTGCCTACTCATAATACTAAATTGTTATTCTCCTTGAGATGTTTTACGCTGCTAAGTTTTTTTTTATCACGCTGAGATCTTTGTATTCTGTGCTAGAGTGCGGGAAGCCTTCGATTGACATCTATATTTCATCGTGACTTTTAACTTGATTAATGGCAAGAGGCCGATAAAGAGTCAATTGACAATCTCGGCGAGGCGACTATATAAATGCGAGCGCGACGCGTGATTAAAAAATATAGCCGCTTTAGTATTAAATATCACAAAAGCGCAGCCATATTTTCAAAATAATTACGTCAATAATTGGCACGCAAGCGAGGGTCCCTCGTAGGAGTTCGTCTCATTATTCTCGTTGGGATTTTACCACCAACCGAGACAGATTAATCGTTTTAACTATATCATAAGTTTATATCCGAGCGAAGAGCCGCCGTGTCAATTACTCTGCAAAAATACAACTGTCTATTATTCATGCAGCTCTATCCCCGAGTTAAGTGAAACCATATTGCTTTCGTGGGAATGTCCTTCGCAGTTTCACTCCCTATGACATTCCGATCAAGCTTACCTTGTAATATCTGCGTAATTTACCACAATTAAGTATTTAATAACTTGATGAAATTAAAGTTATTAAATTAAAGACCAATGTCTTCAGTAAGGCTTGAATGATAGCAAAAAACACAGGTAGATTTTTAAAGGATCATACTTCACGAGAAGAAAAGGACGTCGAAGCCATTAAAGATTTGCTGGCAAACAGTGACGCTCAATGGGAAATCCATCAATTTTGGGAGAGTTTCAATGAACACGCCGAACCGATCATCGGCTCAAAGCGCCGCGTACAATGGCGTTGAAACAGAATCATATCTGGGATCAATCCGTAGAATACTCACTCACACTTTCAATGTCGATACTCTTGTCGCTGATTTAATCAAAAACACTATGAAAAGACCTGTTGATATGAACTTGTGATATAATACTTGTGGTCAAAACACCCAGCACGGGCGATCTATTGTGGCTCAGTCACTTCACGATAAGAATCAATGCAATGTGTCAAAAAACGCAGATTTTATGAGAAATCTATGAAAAGAATCAAATTTGTTACGAGTCGTCTCCTTATTGTCAAAGCCTCATCATACAGTTTGAACCATCATTGCGCATAGTTATGTTATTGTCGGTTGTTTTTTCAGATTTTAATCGAGCAACGTAATAAAAATGTTATTTAATTTTATTCTACAGGGTAAAGCCGTATTGCCTTTGACCTGTTATCGTATTGCTTTTAACTCTACAGCCATTGCTGCCAAGTGAATAGGAGCTATCAAAACGTTGACAATACGATGTTAAAAGCAATAAGGTTTTACCGTGTAGAATGTCAGCCCTGGTTGAATGCGCAGGGAAAAACTTCTAAAGATAAAACCTGAATCTAAATACTATCGTTTCCTCGAGGAGCTATTCCCATTTCTCATGTATATTTCGTACAATACTGTACCTATTAAGTTAGTAAAGTACCAGTAACCACAGTTACAAGTTAACTCAATGCCAATGACTCATTATTTCGTACTGTTTGTATTAGAATAAGTGAGCGTGGCACAGAACGTGTCAACCGTCAGGTAACGACGGTTAGCCACATTCATCGACAACACGTTTATTTGCATACGATGTAACTTTTACTATCTACAGACGTTACATTACCGGCCGCCGATACATCTACTAAGAACAAATATACGACTCCTTACAAATGCAAATGGTATGATTTAGTCAGTTGTATATTAAAACTGCGTCCATAAAACCTTCGAAGCTTAGGTCATTACTTATAGTAATTTCTTGCATTCTTTCTTATTGGCTATCAGTAGGTATGTTGTTTTATGAAATTGGTTTATTTAGTTTATTTTACTTTATGTCAATAGTGTAAAAAGTTATGCTTTTTCATAGTACTTTCATCTACTTTATGTTTAAAATTAGTTTTTCTTTTTATTTGTGAAAAGAGCGTTATATTAAAATTGTATTGCAGTAACCTTTTTGTAACACGGCACATTTTATAGCAATCGTTATCTAAATCACTGGTTATTCTGGTCACCCTCGTTTATTCGGAATATGTATAGTTATGCGTTTGGCCCCTAAATTCCGTCGTATAAGGGGTGCGACACACCTGCCCTGCACCCTCACCGACACGCGACGAACGAAAGTTGCACCAGCTCTATATCCATTAAACGCAGACCTCCCGATTTGCTGAAAAGCGGTATATCATAGGTTATATCGGAGATCAAGTAAAAGCGGTTAGTTGACAGTGTAGGGTGCCTGTAAGCATGTTCTTAAATCTCTGGACATGTACAGCAATGTGCATTGTTATGGATACGGTGCGACTAGGGGTGCGTGCGTATAGGGTGTTTTATTATTACTTGTTTTTTAATAATACGTTAGGCGTTGACAGTAAGTTACTGAAAAACAAAGTGGACTATATTTTGAAATAAAAACTAGGAAATTTTATTCGATTTTACCCCATAATTCTAAGGATTTTATCATAATACAAACATCATGTCATGACTTTTGTACTATACGCCGTAGTAAAATAAGTTTCATAGATTTTAACAGCTCGTTCTCATTCTACGCTTGTGTCTTAATAAGTTATGGGCATTTGAAAATTTGCTACAGTTTTTAACCTAGCGAAAAACGTATATAATTTTTCACTTAAAAAAAAACCGTTTTTTACCTGTTTCTTACTCGAATCTTGCTTTACCTTATAAGGAACTAGGAGCCCTTTGTTTAATTCTTTAGAGATGATGATGATGAATTGTCTATTGTGTAGTTGTGAGTGTCGACCCACTATTTCTGCAAGAAAAACTGGTACTGAATAGGGACTGGTTTTTTTTTGCGAAACATAAATAAACGATTTCACAATGTGAGAGAGATTAAGAGTCGTCTGAATTTGAACACCAATTTTTTTTTACAAGCACTACCTCAATATCACGAAATTTGTGCAACTGCCTAGGTATATAATTAATTACTATGGCTGATTCATATAGTAATCGTATCGAAATTGAACGGATGCAGTGTGGTTACGCACTAATTATGAATGCTGTTAAAAACAAAAGGATTTAGTAAATTTTCGTCTACGTGTAGTATTAATCTGCTTGAAAATTATTAGTAATAACGAACATTATTTATATTAGATTGCATCAAAGCGATCAATATTTGAATCAATACTCATTTTGGTCAAATCCCGGGTACTCCCGACCCTCCGTCCGCCCTCTCCCTAATTCGGCGCGCGCGCACACCTGTCTGCCACGCGCCGTTTGCGATTCCGACGCTATTCGAATTTCAAATTCGCTATTATTCTAGAGAATTCGATAGTATAAGGGGATAAGCGTGACACACAATGGATGATAATTATTGTTGACCGTGTTTGAGTGAGAGGGGGTTGAATAAGCAAAGTTTATTAAACCGGATTTTATGCTTGCGATTATAAAAACTCGTTTTGGTTATGTTTTTAAATGTACCTCGCCATTTGGTTAGCGTTTTTTCCGGTTTCTATTTTAAATAACTTACTGTAAAGACAAGTAACCGATGCCCTTGTATACGTGGCTTCAAATTACATTGTATAGTTTAAGATTGCAGGTTATCCCTAAACACTTTGTGAACTAAATATGTAAGTTATACTTGCAACAAAAATGTACCATGAACTGTTCAGAACCTAAATTTACCGGGTGTGGCCTGTAATAGGAGCAATAAATTGAGGGATCGTTTCCACACCATAAACGTAACAACATTTATTCTACAACTTTTGAAAATAACTTATTGTTAACCAGATATTAATGAATTTAGATTTTCCAAGCAAGCAATGTATTGCGAAATCTACCAAATTTGTAGGCTGACAGTAGATGTCAACTAGACTATTGGATGGAGTACATTGAAAATGCTATTTAGTTTGTTCGAAAAAATCACAAGTAATAAATTACATATTTTTTTAAAGTTGTAGATCAAATGTTGCTACGTTTATAGAGTAGAAACGAGCCTTCAATTTATTGCTCCTCTTACAGGCAACACCCGGTATCTCTTTCTATTTTGCTGGCGATAAAATTACCTACCTATTTAACATTGTGTTTTAAAAAGGTTCCTGTAAGGAAATTTGTGGGCAGTAAAAACGCCGTTTATATGCCACGTTAACCTCAAGGGGTCCCGTTTAACCTATTGCGGGCTCCGTTACCTCCCTTATGACCTACTAGTTATGCTACAGCAATCAACTGCAGCCAAAATGTCACTACACATTTTACGCGTTCAGCGCCCAGAAATATAATTTCGTACCTATTTTGTATGGAAATCATGAAGTCTGGCGTTGAATGTGTTAAGGCCGCCGGGAATAATAGCCTTTCTATCCGCTCATTAGCCAAAACGCGTTTGTGTGTGTAGAACAAAAAGCTGTCCATGTATCCGCCGCCGGAACACCTCCGGCGAAGGCTGTATGTACAAGTGAAGGCGAATTTACACTGCCCGAAGAACAGTAGTTAAGTTTTATTCGGTTATTTTTACGCCCATAGGATTTTATTACAGTTAGAACTAGTTAGTATATTGCTTTGTTTGTGTCGTTTCCATTCAAAATTTGTATTCCATATGATAGTCGTTTTAGTGGTGGTAGGGGAAATTTTTAGTATTTGTAGTTTTGACAGTAGGCGGAGGGGACACTTGACTCTAAAAAAAAATTGGCGCTTTAACAGCTTAATATTTCATAAACGGATTACTTAATCGAAAACTGATTTCACAAACCCGTGATATTTTTGAAAAACCTATCCAACGACCCCCCACACTATGGGGTAGACCAGAAAAATAAAATCCGCACGTTAAGTGACGGACGGACGGACAAACTATAAGGGTTCCTAGTTTGACTACGGAACCCTAAAATAGTCGGACCTGATAATGGAATCATGGTCAGGTGCAAAAAAATACCGTCTGCAAAAAAACTCGTTTCGAAAAATATGTTAGTTAGTTCCTAATAAAGTTAAAGTTAAAATGAAATACGCGGATTGACAAGGACTAAGATCTTAACTTGATGGTAAGTTAAATATTGACTGCGGATGCTGCGATTATTGTAGGCTCCGCAATCCTGTTTACATTGTGTAGTATCCGTGTATGTAGAGGCCGGCATTAGGCAAACGCAATCAGTAGATTTTTTAAAAGACAAGTAGAGAACATGCACGAAAATCAGAATTGAGTTTAATTTATACGATTTAAAAGAAAATGTAACAAAAAGGATATAAAACGCAATACACTAAGTTTTGACCCGTTTATAAAACTTGTTAAAATTTTTGAAACTTCTTTTATGTTTAGATTTTTTTCGGCATCCTCATTTTATTTACGTAATATTTAAATTCAACTATATTGGCTTAAACTTAGTAGAATCAGAATCAGAATCAGAATAATCTTTATTCAAGTAGGTTTACAAATAATAAACTCTTTTAAAACGTCATAGTAGCGACTTAGCCTAAATTGACTGCAGGTTCAAATCGCGACCGATCAGAGAAGAACCTGTAAGAAACTCTGTCGGATGTCTTTTTTTTTTTTTCGACGTTCGCAACCTTTTGTCGTAAGGACTAAACATTTTATTACAAGCAATTCAGTCCCAAGCATTGTTATCATTAATATAGTCTTTAATACTATAATATGCTTTAGAAATTAGTTTACGCTTAACGTGACTCTTAAATTTATTTACTGATAGTTCAGTAACATTACTTGGGAGCTTATTATAGAACCTAATACAATTACCCATAAAAGAGTTTTTTATTTTATGGAGCCGCGTGAAGGGCACTGCGAGCTTATATTTATTTCTGGTATTAACATTATGTATGTCACAGTTCTTTCTAAATTTAGCGATGTTTTTATGAACATACATAATGTTTTCATAAATGTATTGACTGTGCATGGTCAATATGTTAATTTCTTTAAACTTATCTCTAAGCGAGTCTCTCTGGCCCATCTTGTAGACAGCACGAATAGCCCTCTTCTGCAGAACAAAGATGCTATTTACATCAGCAGCACTACCCCACAGTAAAATACCATATGACATAATACTATGGAAGTAACTAAAATAAACTAATCGAGCGGTATCTAAGTCTATTAATTGCCGAATCTTATTAACTGCAAAAACTGCAGAACTGAATCTACCCGCCAATCCAGCAAGATGAGGACCCCATTGGAGCTTGGAGTCTAACGTTATACCAAGAAACACTGTATCATTAACTAGGTCTAGTTTGTCATTTTTAATAGTTACAGTAGTTTGACTATTTTTCACATTAGTAGTCATGAACTTTATACATTTCGTCTTTTTCTCATTCAGTAATAAATTATTAACACTAAACCAATCGACTACTTTTGATATAGCATTGTTTACATCGACATTAAACTGCTGTTGTCGTTTAACTTTGAACACAAGTGACGTATCATCAGCAAACAATACTATATCATGGTTGTCCTTTATAAGGTAAGGTAAGTCATTTATGTAGATGAGGAATAAAAATGGACCCAATATTGAGCCCTGTGGTACGCCCATTGAGACCAATGACCCAGGTGATCGTACTCCATTCACGTCTACCCTTTGTATTCTCCCGTATAAGTACGTTTTTATTATGTTTAGCGCAGTACCTCTAACTCTATAGTGGTGTAGTTTCCTGATCAATGTGTCATGGTTAACGCAATCGAAGGCCTTGGACAAATCACAAAAAATACCTAAAGCATCCTGTGACCCTTCCAAGGCATTAAAAATGTTTTTAATCAACTCAACACCAGCTTCGGTTGTCGAGCGACCCCGAGTAAAACCAAATTGTTTATTGTGTAATAAATTATTATACCGAAAATGTTCCGCTAACTGTGACAAAATCAATTTCTCAAATATTTTACTGAAAGTGGGTAGTATGGATATTGGTCTAAAATTTGTGGGGTCAAAAGTACTACCCGTTTTGAATAATGGAATTATCTTAATATTTATTTATTTATTTATTTATTTATTTGGTCTACCAACAGCTATTACAATGATACATTTTAAAGAAGTCTTAAATAAAATAATGTACTAACTAATTGCACAGCTACTTACTGGTTGACACCACATGCATTTAAAAACTAAGTAAGCTACATAGCGTTAAGAGAAAAAAGAATACACAAAAGGTACTAGAACTACAAAGGTACTAGAACTACAGATAGAGGTTACTGAGAGTGATGTTTAATCTTGGACGATCCTGCGAATCTTGAGCGAGGAGTCAAAATGTATATCACACTTGCTGCAATTGTCATTTAGAAGCTTGCTTAATATGTTTCATAAGATCAGGAAACTCACCACAATCAACACAGTGATTAAATACAACCATTAAGTCAGATGCTATGACTTCAATTAAGGATTTGAGTACATGGACCGACACTCCCCAAAGGTCACTGGTTTTCTGTAATTTACGAAATAAATGGAAATTTCTTGATAAGGTCCTTATATTTTATACATAGAACAACAGCTGTGACGTCATTCCTGTCGTCGATTTTGTATAGAGTGTTATTGCAGGGGGTCTGAACTATGACTTTTTAAAGCTTCATATCTTATGAAAAAAATACACGACAATTATTTCGCGTATACAGTTATTCCTTTATTTCATATCACTTTCCAGAGAGCGTAAGAAAAAAAAAAGGCATGTTCCCTATTGAAGAAGTTCTGGCTTGACACTAACTCCTAAATATTGTATCAACTGTCCTCTACATTAATTTAGTTTAAGTATGTATATAGATGTATAAATATACATTTCTGTATCTGTTTAGGTACATAAATATTTGAACATATTTATGTTGAAGGGTTTTTATTGGTTAGTTTAATTGATATGCTCTTTCCTAAACAAATACTACTTGCGTATTCAAAGTACAACCTTTCTTTTTTCTCAATCTTTCAAGGGTTAACTGGATGAGATCCCTTATAGGGATAAGCTCGCCTATGTACATTCTTTTTTATATTCTCTGTATTGATTTTGTTTGTCTGTTGCACAATAAAGTGTTATACATACATCACTACAATCAAATCTCATCTATACCTACGTGGTAGCCACTTAATTGTTACCAATACAAGTTGCATCTTGTTGGCCTATAAGGTCTCATTTGGGCAAAATTGAGTGTTATTTTGCCTCCACCTTTGCTATAGTAATAATAGCTTATCACATGGAAAGAGAAAGAGCAGCCAAAATACAATCAGGCCCTGGTATGAAATTAGCTTTACAACTCGAAGGACGAATTATTAACCGGCCAGTTTAAGTTGTCGCGTGAAAACAACATTCTAGGCGTGCATTCTCTATTAAGAAGCTTAAAAGTCTTAAAACTTGCTCGTATGACTTCGCTCGCTCGATCGGCCGTTCGACAAGAAGCAGTTTTTAACAGAATAAAACGATTGTCGATTGATTTTTTTGTCGTTTTTTGCTAGAAATTAATAACGGCAACAGGTAGACAATTGAAATATTCATAGAATATTTAGTTGTACTTTCACTTCAAGAATAAATTATTAAATTAATAGGTATTTAAAAGGGGCTCCCTTACAACAAACGTGATTTTTTGCCGTTTTTTGCTCGATCTTAATACAGACACCGTGCTTGTATAGATAATGGTACGGAACCCTTCGTGCGCGAGTCCGACTCGCACTTGGCCGGTGTTTTCATCACCTAGACCATAACTTATTTTAAAGTGTATTTATGTTTAATTGTTATCAAAACTAAAAATACTGTTCAGCCCTTTCCTAAACTCACCTTTACACCAAACAATACGTGAGTGAAAAATTCTCGTATTACCATTAAAAGTAAACTTGTCATGTCATGTTTTAAATACAGGCTGTGAATAAATATGTGGTCTTATGTCCCGGCAATCAGTGCAGATATATAACTGGGGAATTAACCTGCCACCGCGGGCGCTCGTCGTGGGTGGAATAAGGGAACTACTGGGCTAACTAACATGTACTACCTATAGCGCTTCGCTACTTCGTCCGCATTGATTTTTCGTCAATTTTATTAGTTTAGGTCAAATAATGAAATTTTGATTTCTTTTTTTACATGCTTACTGTACTTTATTTTGCATGCAGGATTAGTCTGAGGAGTTCAAAGTAACTAACTTACTTTAAGTTCCTCAGAGATCCTTTCGTCATCACATCAGATCTTAACATTATAATATTGAATTTTCATCTAATATTTGCATTTGCCAAGTTTCAACTTAATCGTGTAACAGCAAGTGATCGGAAAATGTGGAACAAACTTAGGGCTGGATAGACGAGGTTTATTTCGGGATAATAGCAAAAACCTCTGGCAAATACCCAAGCATACAAGTCATTTTTTTTCCAGTCAAAAGAAAATGTAGACTAACTTTATATCGCTTAGATAATCAGGTGAGGTTGGGGTCAAAGTCGATGTATGGGCCAAAAAGAGCTTCATCAAATTAATATGCGTATCTAATTTTCTTGAGAAACTGATATCCTGTGGTGCCCCGGTTGAAGAAAACACACATCTTCATAATATTTCTACTGTTTTTGAGAGCGAAAAGTATACCAGTCAATAAGGTAACTATTAGGTATATAAAAATGATTAAGTATTTATAAGTAAGGCCTTGTACTGTTAAGCGATGAGCTTGCAACCTGTCACTAATACGCTGGTAAACATCTTAGCCCACTTGTGCAAAATGCGGTTACAGAATTATCAAAAAGTCCTTTTAGAGTTGTTGGTATGTCTGTAGCTCTCTGGGAATGAAGGCGTGGTCTTATGTATGTATGTAAATATTTATTAGAGTAATTATTCAAAAACCAAATTGTAACACAATTAATTTAGTCTGGTTAATTTCTTTAGAATGCCAGTTTACCACTTGGCCATAAAACTAAAAGTTTAGGATACTATCTTTCATATAAACTGAAATAACGTCAAAAAATTCCTTGTTCTATGGACAAGACAGAACCCGCAACAGCACCTCGAGGTTGAACACTTGGATTTCAAGGCCTCTCTACTTGCAGAAAATATCCAAAAATGCAAGGTAAAATGTATAATTTTACTGCAATATTTCCTATATTATGTAAATTTTCATCCTAGAAAAATTATAGATTTTCTACGTTAACAGAAAAACTAGCAATTTTGTACATACATTAATACCAAGATATCTACAACCATTTCCAAGATCAGACCCAGAATAAAACGCCCTGGAGCAGCCGCGACTACATAGTAAGTCAAAGCATCGTATAATTAGACATTCCCGACAATTTGCGTGTTTGCCGAGCGCGTGGTAGGCGCACGACTCCATCAAGCGAGATTAAGTTATCAACTTAAAATTTATTATGATCAATAATAATATGTCATGTGGCCCTCCGTAAGGGACATTAATTTGAGCAAACGCGCCCGGTGGTTACCGGGAAAGTTAATAAAAGTAACGTTATCTCGTATCGCAAAATGTTTTTAATAAAAATGATAACGACGCCACTTACAGTCGGCAACAAAAGATGCGGACAACGCGGTGAAAAATATCTTCGCACGCTCTTACTCCTTTGAGAACAGGGTCGTGTCTAGATATTTTGGTCCCTTGTCAGATTAGCTACTACTGTTACTTGTTATACAACATGTGTTTTGGTCAGCTGCGGCGCTTAAGATTTTGGCAAGACAGGTGCTTCAGAATTCAAATGATGAAACTCGGAGGATAGCTCGCGCGATATGAGATGAACCAGGTCACTTTAGAATTTAATTTACATCAAAATTATTTTTGGACATGCGCCTTTTTTGAGTTTAAACAGCGATGTCTTCCTGTACTTAGAATGCATAAAAGGAAGTTTACAGTTTTAACGCTTTACAGTTGAAGATTCTTGATTGAGAATTCGATCTGCCTGAAAGATAATTAATAGTGAATTAGGAGAATGAGTAAGACTTTAACCTGTCATTTTAGATAACAAGTATGTACTCTACTAATAAATGTATCAAGGCAAAACAAGTATAAATGGAGCAAAGAGGGTTAACTGTACTATGGCCATTGATAAAAATTAAAGATCCTAACGAGCACGTTGTAGTTGCTCAGACATTTGTACGGCCTTGACAACCGCGAATTAAAGTCGTAAGATTATTTCTGTGTCTTTATGACGAATGTATAAACATGATCGCCATGAATTACAAAATTCAGGACGATCACGTCATATCCTGAACGCATCTGGTGCGCGACTGACCGCTCGGACTCGTGGGAAGCGACGTATTGTTTCTGCGCAGACGCAAGATTGATAGCGGAAACGCGATCTCGCGTCGAACTGCTTTTATTCGTCACTTCCGCCGAAACTGTTGATATTAAACCCTATAATTTAAATCACCACCGATTTCGGTAGAAATATTTTATCGAAGTTCCCTTCGGTTCTTATTTTACAATGACAGGAGAAAAAAGGAACATAGCTGCTTAACTATATCTTGTGTAAATAATCACGTCAATCTCTCATTCAATTTTGACACACAATCATTCTTTAATAATACTTAATAGTATTTGAAAGGATATCAGCTTTTGGATTCAGCTCAAACTTAAATTAGTAAGGCATTATCACATTACCTAACCAACTTGAATTTTTATAATTTTCCCAACACAATTAGCTAAGATGAATGATTTTTAAACTAAAATTCGCATTTAACATTCCAAATCATCAATCATTCCGTCTATTAGTTCGCGAGAATGTTCGCTAGGTGTCGTGGGTGTGCGCGGACGTCGTTATAAACACATTTCGCATGCGCGAAAAGTAGGCGGGACCAGCGAATTCAATTCAGTTACACTTGGAGAATAAGCAGGTCGACGTCGCTATTGGCTTAGGAATACGGTTAACATTTGTTTGACTTATATGGTTTCCACTTATTCTCAAACTGTACCTTAGAAACACCTCCTTAGGAAGCTTAATGAACGCGATTGATGGGCAAGCCTTAATTACGGGAGAGGTATAAATTAAACGATATCGTCACCTGCCAAACAAATTGATACATGTTTGGTTTCACTGGTTAATTTAAGCAAGAGTTTGAGAGCTGCGAATGGGTGATTTAAAATGTAAATGTGTAATAAGGAGCATCGTTGAGATCCTTGGAAGACGGTGTCCAGGAGTGGACGTCTTTTGGCTGAAATGATAATGTTAATTATGATGAACAACAAGGGTAAAATTGACAAGAAAACAATTCTAAATATCAGTCATTTTCTATTCAATTTAAGTAATCAAAAATTAATGGTAATTACTTTTTACTAGAACAATTAACTATGCGGGTATTCTAATCAAATAATAACACTATTGATTTTTAAAATACAAATTATTTATTTTAGGCAGAAATCATTATATCATACTCGTAACAACAGATAATAAAAAACCACATGTGGTTGCCGGGTTAGGATAGTGCCACTCCATGTCTTCTCGTGGATGTCGTAAGAGGCGACTAAGGGAATAAAGGCTTGTAATACTGTTAGGCGATGGGCTTGCAACCTGTCACTAATACACTGGTAAACATCTTAGCCTTCTTGTGCAAAATGTAGTTACAGAATTACCAACATGTCTTTTTACAGTTGTAGGTAATTCTGTAGCTCTGCCTACCCCGCTCTGGGAATAAAGGCGTGATGTTATGTATGTATGTATATAGATAATCATAAAGTTGTTAAATTACGTGTAATTTTTCTTAGTATTTTTTTAGGACTTAAAGGTTACGTGTGTTTTATCTTAATCCAAACATCTACATTAATAATATTACATAGAAAGTAGGATCAAGCAAGCTTTACTAATGTCACTCATTTTGCTACATGACTGATGTGTCTTCAGGCAACGTAGCATTCCCCAAATTTGCTTAAACACTGTGACCGAACTCGTCCTAATTGCCAGGCATAAAGCCTAATGTAACGTAGGACCTTCCTATCTTAGCAATTAAAGACTTATCTCCGCCCAAGAAGCGCCGTCAGCCCGTTATCAGCCTACGTCCACGGCGCGTTATCTTCATTACTCCGCACAACTTTAATTTCAACTTTAATTCACATATCCATTAATTTTAAAAGCTGCCGCATACGTTTGTTAAACCAATAATTATCTCCCCGAGTTTCCCGAGGCATAATAAATCATTCGCAAATCAAACGATGTCGAACGTAAACGCGGGATTATCCGATGAAATGGCAGATTTAAGAGCACAGCTCTGCTAATTACTAGCTCACGTTACTCTATGACAGGGTAACCCTGATAGGATGACAGGGTTACCGTTTTTAATTTCAAGAGAAACGTGCGTACCCTAATCGTTTTATAAAATGGCGGAATATACAGCGTGCGTCGTCCATACGAACACAATATATTTTTAGGACTGAAAGTATAAGCCCTGATCATTGGTGAAAAAAAAGAATTAAGAACTAAAAACCCTCTTCAAAAAACAAGAAATAACTTCTTTTAAAATTATAGGTAAATAGGTGAGTCCAACTGAACTCGGCTTTTAGTTAAAAATGAAGTGGGACGCTGACTTCAATTGGACTGACCATTACCTATCAATTTAAAAGAAGTTATTCCTTGCTTTTAAAAGACGATTTTTAGTTTTTGAAACATTTTTGTTTTTATACCTTTAGTTGATCATTAATTCAAGTACTGTTATGTCATCCACGTATATTTATTCCTATTATATTTGAGGAGTTACTTCGATTTCTCTAAGGTCCCATCATCAGATCTTGACGTGCTGAAAATGGGACCAATTAGAAAGTAAACACTATCAAACAAAAAAAACTAATCGGTTCAGCGGTCTTTGTGTAATCGGGGAAAAAAGAAACATACATAAATGAGAACCTTCTCCTTTTTTTAAGTCGGTTAGAAAAGGGTTTTTCGGCACGCAATGTATCAGTATCAAGTTAACAACTGATATTACTGAATAAGGTAAACATGAAAATGAAAATCAAATAAAACTTTGCAATACATTGCTGCTCGAGAAAACGTAAAAAAACTGTTACGGTCTGTTACGAGTATCAAGGGTAATTGTTATAATCATTATCATTTTATTATTCTTCTTGGAAATGTATCCCTTAAAATACCCCGCTGCATCCCCGTACGCCACCCCTTAACTTTCCATATAAGTTTTTGCCGCTCAAATTTTGCAAGAAATACTTTCTTTAGGCGAGCCTGTCGTGATTACAATATAAATTTCATAGATTTAGATATATTCTCTTTATCAATTGGTAAATACAGCAGTGCTCTTAGGAGTTTGCTCTTCTCCTGATGTCTGTTTTTTCTTGTTTTTACTGCTTTACTTAAATTGTCTGTAACTTTATGTTCTACGAAAGATTACTTTTTTTTTCTAGTTTGTTTATATAATTACGAGTGTACTTACTTACCGCGCGAATGAGTTGCAAAATTATCCGCAACACCTACCCTGTTTCATTTTATAATTAATGTATTTTATTTGAGTAAATGGAACTATAGGTCTGTTAGTTATAATAAGTGAATGATATTACCATTTGTACGTGACTGTTTGTTTCCTAAATAAAAAAAAAAAAAAAAAAAAAAAAAAAAATTATAAAACCGTAACCACTACTTAAAATAATACTGCATAAATTGATTCCAATACTAGATATTCAGACAGAATCTATATATTAAACCACCGGTATCGTATATTTACCTACGCTTTGTAAATGTACATCAAAAATAATAGGCAGCATGCAAAAATTTAAAAGTAGTTTGTTCTATTTGCAGGCTTACATTTTTACATACATGAATATTAACCGCTTTTGACGGTGCTATGCTAAAATGATAAAGGCTGATGATGATGATGCTCCCACGCACACGCCTACCATCCTTTGGTGTTATTCTAATAAAGTAACTAAAGGAATAGTTCCCAAAGCTATAGCAAACTAGTTTAGCCAGACACAAATAACTAAGCATGCCTATCGAGTACAGAGCTCAGGTTAGACCGGTTCGACTGTGAGGACTTGCCTTTCCTACGTAAGGGAATAACGCCACCGGTACATAGCAACAACACCTCTACGCGTGCGCCGGCGACAGCTAATAACAATATTAATTACAGCCCTGATGGGACTGTCTAGTAAAAGTAATCGTTTTAATTATCAATAATAACGCGTAACGGCCAATCTGCGGCGACCAGACATATCGACTCAACTAACCTGTATCCCTATTTTTAAACACGTGTAAGGTCCTGTTTACGTTTGAACTTACACTTAAAATCTTAAATAACATTTTACAACCGTAATTTACTTTGAACCTTGGAGCGGAACCGTGGATATATTGGTTCTAAAGAACAGCGCAAGCGGCTTCCAGCTACCAGCGTTTTGCGATAATTGAATTTGGTTAACAGCTCGCTTAGTACCGCGTTTTATTGCACTAAAATTAATTCTTAAGAAACACCGAAATGAACCGACCTTACATTTTCATGACCCTTAATCTCAGGCGGATTTATCGTCACTAAATGTAAAGTAAGAACTATTATGATAATAATTAGTGTTCATCACGTAAACTCGTGCCAAGAAAGCTTTTTAATGGATGTTTCAATGCCGAAGCCATTCCGAGTTGCACACTCGGACACTTTTCTGAGCTTAATTACTTTTATAATTGAGAAGAGAATATTAAAAGCAGAACCAATAACAGGGTACATTCGCAGTAAACTAGTCGTACAAAGATACTTAAAGCTCGCGCATTTTTATAGCTTCCTTAAAGGTGCTTTTATCGGGAATGAGTTCATTTTGGGGTCTGATGAAGTTTGATTTGCCACTAATTGGCATTGTAACTGAAGTTTCTTGACGAATTTGCCGTGCACGCGTCCATGAGCATTGCGCGTCTGACTCGCAACCTTTTTCTGACACCAGCCCTGCTGCTTATTTGCTGATATTTCACTACCTATTTATAATCGCTGCAGGTGGGTAGCAATAACGAAACAGCAAAAGCAATATAGTGATTATCACACCTTAACAATCTTCTATACATATAATATTATTGAGGTTTATTACAGCAAGCCGTGTGAACCAATCGAATAATGAAAACTAGCTTTTGCCCGCGACTTTAATCTCGCCAAAATCACCAACTGGTAGGAATTGAGTCACATGCAAACCTGTAACGGACGCCTTAATTATTAATCCAAATTCTACTTATAATATTTACGAAGGTATGCTTGATCAACTAATGTTAAAGTGTTATATCTGTAGTGCCTTTATTGAAATAAAGTTCATTCATTCATTCAATCGATTCAAACTGATTGAAATTGGGGTTACTTTATTGACAGAAAGTGACAGAACGGTTCATTGACTTAAAAATAAGCCTGGTGTATAAATAAAGTTTGGCAGCCTCCGTGCGCTCGCCATGCCCACCCTTAATTGCTTGTCAACAAATTCTTAAATGTACGTCTCCGCGGGGACACGGGATTCCTCTTTTTACTTATCCGCGATACCCGATAAACAAGTCATCAGAAGAACCTTCTCAAAGCTGACAATTATTGAGGGTGCCGATAAAATACACTTTTGTTACAATTTACTCGGCAATGGCGGAGCGTGCCTGTCACTTGTCGTTAACGGGTTCGGAACAGTTCGCTAATGAATGGAGCCGTTTGTGCAGCCATTATTGCTGTCAATTTTATTTTTAGAATTGGAAATTGCAGTCTTATGAAGAATGTGAAGCACGATATGCTGACATTCTGGCTGTCAAACGATCAAGTACTTACGGAAAAGTATAATAGTACCTTCGATCAACAATACTCAACTAGATAACCGATCACAGAACAAAAAACGACCGAGTGAATTCCCTCCATTTTGAAATGAGGTCTTATTTAAATAAGTAAAATAAAGACTTGCGTTTATGAGACACGATTTAAATTACAATGTTTTAGTTTGACGACTTTGACAAGTATCTTTTGTATAGGTTGCCTAGGATACTTTTCTAAGACAATTTTGTATTAACGTTTCGTTGGTAATGTAAATTAATAGTACGCAATAGAACAAACAACAAGCGATAATAAATGTCAATTTGGGGTCGGTATGGTTTCGTCAATGTACGTAAAATAAAGCGTTGAAGTGGGGCGGGAATTTGTGGATTGAATACGAGTACACTTATTCTTTTAGTTGTACACAACTGTAATATTTTTATGTAGATGGTGGCACCGTGACACTTTCATGTGTCTTTAATTTTTGCTGCTGTAATACAAATTGCAATGAATGTATAGTTAATAAGAGGATTGTAACGCTGAAATTTTCCATACAAAATGCGATAGCAATGCTCTCCCCTTAAACCTCGTCCGATGTTTTCGATTTTTGAATAATATATTGTAGATAGGAAGCCCTTTGTATCCCATATTTTTTGATCATAATTTCGTTATTGACATAATTTTTGATAGTCATATATTTTTTAAACCGCTGAAACCGTTAACTTTTCAGTGTTTCTTAAATATCTAACGTGTAGACAAGGTTAAGTTAGGTTAGGTTTGATTTATAAAAATCCTGAATAAATAACAGATTATTTAAAACATATTATAACTTGCGAAAATTATGACTTAAAACTCATTATGACTAAAAATAATTATGGCAGACAATATCCATTGAGGATAGGAGGAAGAGCCATTGTGGATATTATATTATGAGTATTATGACAAACTAAGTTGGACGAAAATATTTCTTGGACTGAAAAAATAGAAAAATAAATACGGAAACGTACAACCAACATCAAATTCCAAAGTCGTGGAAATCAGACTTGATTTAGGGGGTGAAAAACGTTATCACTCGAAGCTAAATTTGTATGGATTTTTTGTTAGCTAGGCGATTTTAGCATCGGTTTACAATACTCTTAAGCCATATTTAAAGTTCAGGAAAAGTTTCATTCCATCCTAGTCTACAACAAAACAAGTGCTAGGCTTTTTACAAGTAGGCGCTTAACTATGTACCTATGCCGTATATTTATTAGCTATTCTTCGGCGTAGCACTGAGACTAAGTCGTAGCACAACTTAGTGCGGTTCAGTTTTGATATTAAACTCGTGTTCTAAGCTTTAGATTAGAAATAACTCGACAAGTTAAAAAAATCTCTAAAATGACAATTATAATCACTAGTAATCTATATTGTGTCTACTAATTATTTGAGATGTTTCAATGCAGATACTAGTAATGGTATCCCTTTGAAACGCATAAACGTGTTTGCACTAAAATTGTTTCGCCTAACATAATTTTACGCTGAAATTGCAGAATGTGTTAAACATCTACTGTGTGCATTAATTAAGTATGTAGTTTTTTTATAATAATAAAACCGTTTGAATTGTATAGGTACTCGATAAATACTCAAGTGAATAATACGTTTACGTAGAACCGATTAAATATTTCGCTATTCGCTTCCCATACTACATCTAGATAAGTCTTATAGCCGAGTTTGTTTATCATGACCCTACATACTCTACTTATATGAACGACTCGAGCAAGCTACTTTTTAAAGTTGTGCAAATGCATAAAGACATCTTGCCGACACATAGTTTCCAAAGAGGCTCTGGTGTTGACGAATTGCTACCGGTCCGTAATAACTCATGCAGATGTAATTCTCTGAGAGTAAACCAAATACATCGGATAAATATTGCAACCTCTTAATTACTCGTTTGTCACGTAAGAAATAGCCTCTAAGCTATTAAATGCTGCAGAATTTATTCGTCGATATAAAATCGCTTCTATAAATTTTCGTGATTAAAATACAAATATTTATGCAGATCTGCGCGGCCGCTGTTTCGCTATAGTTCTTAATTAAACAGCGGAGCCAAAAGATAGATGTTTTACTTAGGGAATATGTGTACGGCATACTATGCAATCCCCGAGACTTTGCCCTCATAAATCAATTCAATTTGAATAGTAAAACTGTGGCCTCCGTGTGGTTTTAATTATCTGGATAGGTCAATTATTCACTAATTGGTCTCTACCAATAAATATTGACGCGCTGCGCAAGCGTGATCCATTGCCAATGATTCATTAGGTAGATAAGCCATTTTTAAAAAAAAAAAAATTACTTACCATTAACCTACCACTAACCCCCTATTTCACCATCGTGACAATGACATGTGACAGGTGACAATTGGCTATACATTGCAAAATAACACGCTGATACATCACTGGGTTTCATGTAAATTATGCCATGTACACTACAATGTAACCTGTCACCTGTCATTATCAGGATGGTGAAATAGAGGGTAGGAAGCAGTATTCCTATTGTTGTTCCTGTGCGAGGACAAAACCGAAATCAATGAAATGACTCCCATAGAGGCATTCCATCTAAAATTTCACGGTGGTTAAGACCAGGGTTGTTAGGCATTTGCAAACTTAACATAGAAGCACACTGTTTTCCACTTAGTTACATTAGTAATCTTTCCTTATGTAGAGACCTCGTCATGTTGTTCTCCTAGTCATTATCTTTAATTTAATGTTACTTATTGGTTACATTTGTAATTATTTTATTTGTGCTAGTATTAATAATTATTATTTATTACTTTATTACTTTGTAATGTAACTTACTTTTAATTATTATTGTAATTTATAATTGACAAAATGACCTACTGGGCGCTACTTCTCCGCAATGGTCTTGTCCGCTCTAGTAGGTTCACTGCATATTACCGACGGGTAAAAAAGCCAATATCCTGAATAAATAATTTTAATTTTGAATTTTTTGACTTACTATCAGGCAGCCTTTGTGGGTGACCGCCTTCCAAATGCCATGGAAAATGTACTTATGTAAAAACATACCGGCTTTGTCATTCAATACAATGTAAGATAGACAAAGAAGCTGGGCGATGCAGGTCATCCAAGATTGTTTCTTTGTTAGAGAGAACTTTTGAATTAACAACATAATTTTTTATATACATTTTAAACGCCTCACCTCAACCCATTTCCCGCAAAACTTATACTTAGTGATAAAAACTGATCGTATTGTTCAAAGAACAAGTAACTACATTACAACACCAAGTTACGTTCTGAATATTAATCTGATATCAAAAATCTAGACGAGGTTAGCTGATAGGCGACTCTAATATAACAAATAAAACTTAAGTGCAAATTAAAAAAAACATTTCAAAGTCTAAAAAAGTATGCAAAATTTAACAAGAATTTCAAAAAGGTTTCACAGAGGTCAATACTTGATGGTTAATAAAACTTTAACCTACAGACAAAAAAAGAGGGAAACAGAAGAAACACCTTAACGTTTCTGTAAAACCAAAATAAAAACTAATTAATAATGATTATTTGGAAATTTAATAACAAATTCGTAACTATGTTAATCTTGGCTGATTTTAAAATATTTCATATTAGCCATCTGTTCAGATCTACCTACAAATAATAATACATTCTTACATAAAAATTTAAAGCTTAATGGCTCAAAACTCTGCCGCAGTCGGCCAAAAAGAGCAAGGTGCGTGTGTTTATTTTTATTTTGGCGTAATCGGCACTCACCCGGTCGCGCGACCAGTTTGTTTGCCACGCGCCGCGACTCGGGGCCTAGCCTACCAAACTTATAGTAAAAAGCGGACAAACATACGGTTTTCTCTAGAAAAAATTGACTATTTTGAGAATTTAAATACCTACTTGTAAGATTTTGTAAAAGAAGGTTAACGTATAAGTTTAAGTTAATATAATGTATTTATTAAAGTGGTTTCCGAATTTTATACAATAGGGTTTTTAAAAACTTACCATAACAGCAGTTTTTAAAAGACTCCATTTAATAAATGTCATATTTAATATGACAAGAATGGAACGTTACCAAAGTTACAGCCAACAATGCGGACTCGATAGCTCTGTGGCATAAGTAACTACTGGCGAAGCAGCCTGCGCTATGCTAAAGTCCACGTTCCAAGTGAAAAAAAAAAATAGTTAACCGAGTAATGAATTTTTTAACTTTTATTTATATCCATATTTTTCTCCTTAAATAGGTATTTTTAACGTTTTCTAGAAGTCATAGGACGGATAATTTTATAGTTCGAGGAGGTTCTTGAACACTTAAAACGTAATGCGTTTTAATACTCAAGTGTCAAAGAGACAAGTTGTTAAAATCCTAAAATATGTTTTTCTATTTTACGTAATATTTGCTTGCCATATTTTTTACATGAATTTATATTGAATTTAATCAGTCGTGAGGTACCTGTTGTGAATAGGCCACGTCGCAGCTCAATAAAATTAAACGTAAGTGTAAGTTACGGCGGGACTTGTCAGGTTTGTCATTAAACTTTATGAATATGCTATTATAGCCATCTTTCATTGTTAGGTAACTTCCAACAAATTAATGAATGATATTATGCAAGAGATCCGAAATAAGCGGAAAAGTTTTGTGATTTATTTTAAAAAAAAAATTATAAACAAAAAAAAACCCTATTAAAAACGTCTTGAACTGAGAATGGTCCAACAGAAAGTTACACTAAACAATCGCCTGATAGTATATTTTCAACAAAAAATATCCTTTTTGCAAGCTGACTGAGTCCCGCTTAACACCCACTAACTATCACCTTCCACGGCTACAATTACACTCTAACTACTGAGCCTATTAAAATTTCAAAATCCATTTTTAGAGTTGAGTCCTTTTTGCCCTTCGGTGTTGGCAATTTCACGGCACTTTTTGCTGTCACTTGATCACATGAATGTACGCAAGCCAGGAGGAATCCTGCCTCGGGCGACCTTCGATTACCTATTTTCCGATCGCCATTGCTGCCTACAATAACCACCAGTCGATAACCACTGCCAATTAAGTTGGGTAGCGCCTCTGCATCGCACGCCGACGAGTTTTTGTCAAGTCTGGGCACTTGCCCCGTACACGAGTCTTAATTGGCGGATACTCGTCATTAGGTATGTGCGATGCGCCTTTGTGTGGTTAGATTGGCTTTTTCAAGACCTTTGGTTATTGGAGCACGTAGTAACCTAGGAACGACCAAGGACGAAACGTGGCCTTACTGACTAATTCATTATGTTTGCTATCAATTAGTATACTGTCGGCCGTAAGCGATGCGCATATATAACGTTGACGTACTGTTTAATTAAGAACATGTAAATGACTGCAGTGTTAATTGCGTGGATTATTAAAAATCAAGACTGGATTACGAGTATCTGTAACACCGCAACATTTATTCAGCCGCATTTAGTTGATACATATCGAATTTATTTTATAATAAGATACTGATGCTCAATGATAATCTAGAACATCGTATGTCGACAATGTAGCATGATTACTCAGATGTTAAACATGTGTAAATTAATCTAAACTTAGTGTGGATGTGTAACTATATTACAAAAAAAAACAACTTCATCGACGCGTGAGTATTGAATTAAAGACGTAGGTATAGCACATAATATTAAAATATTAAATACGGCTTTATCTGTAGGGCACTTTAACACAGGCCTATGATTGTAATGTAGGGTAAGAAAATTCAACATTGAATAACCCACCCAAATCGTCATAGCATATTTATTGCCTACACCACACATACTATAAACACTTTCATATCTGATTCATCTGTAAGGATAGTTTATTTTATATTGACGTATTTTGTTTTATTGCGATTTGATTCGCCAATCGTTCTTCGCTATCTTAATGTCGCGCCGGGGCTTAATACTTATTAGAGATAGAATGTCTGTCAAAAACGTAATGCGACAGTTTTCTTATCGCCGGTCAGCCTCTCTATCTGGTCTCGAGGTTTTTGCTGCCCCGTGCGCCGTCTAGTACTTTTTGCCTGTCCATATAAATTTGCCCACGTTTCTACCTATAACTCGTCTCGTCTGATCTATGTCAAAACATTACCAATTACTTCTCGAGTCGTTGTAGAGTTATTACAGGCATGTTTATTTATCGGCAGACTCGAATTGTATATAATAGGCGGCGTGTTGTTAAATTACAGAGATAACCATTATCACATCAATTCGAGAAGCGATCTTTCAATATTTTTTTTCAAAGGTAGCTGCCGCAACACAATAGCTACACGAACGCGAAAATTTTTCAACCGACTTCTTTACAACACGCGGGCCGAAAGCATGCAAGCAATGCGAATGAACGCTTAAAATACTGTAATGATACAAATGGCAAACACAAAATAATACAATATGGTGTATAAATTAAGCAAAAAACACGTAAGTGCATTCTCGATGGTCGTCACGTGCTAGCCGGCAGCGTCGCCTGCGCCGCTCGCCGTCGTTAATTAAGCCTCATAGCCTACAAGCGGCATGCCCCATAACTTAACGGCACACATTAAACCCGCGGTGTTTGCGTTTTCTATCCGCCCGCGACCAGCCCCGCAGAAGCGGCGGACGTTAACGCGCGCGTTTGTCCACTCCAAGCATTAGCCTATAATGGATGTGATCGGAAACCTGCTGTGGTCACATACTCGTATTATGTCCATAGCTCCCCGAACTGGTCCCAATATTGCTTATTATGTATCGCCTTTGTGTTAATCATATCTTTCGCTCGGTAAGGCGGCCGTGGCGGCTACCGGTCGCCGGTCTATTAATAAAAGCGGGCTTCAACCGAGGGAATGCTCGCAACCTGCTATTGTACTCTAGTGGTTAAGGAATTTGTCTTTTTAATCGCACTGCTTCTCCACTGTGCACAGAGCCTATTATTAGGGTTAATTGGAATTATTACAGTTTTTTTTTCATGGCAGCTAAGAGTTTTAGCAGATCGCGGTGATGCATGCGAGATAGCTTTCCAAGTGGAGCTTTCAGATTAATTTATAGTTAGAAGAACTGCATCGTGGGCTGTGGGTAGTAATTTTAATGGAGTGTAATGGGGATTTTAAAAAGCTTTGAGGATTATCTGGCGGGAGACGATCGCTTATGACTTTTATTTGCCAAAGTAATTAACAGACCCCGTAAGATACATGTTATCTAACTAAGCGAAATACAAACATACATAGTACGATAATAGGCTGGATTCAATTTGCATTATGTTCTCAGAATACAGATACAGAGCCCTATAACATGATATACTCGTAGCATTAACGTGAAACTATTATTTAAGACAGTTTGGCCGACAGTGCGTTTTTAAAATGGCACCATTTACATAATTATCGATAATTAATTCTTGAAGACCGTGACGAGCGAAAGGCAATGTAAACGCCGCTCGATATAAAGGGTGTAGCGTAGCTACATTTTGTATGTATGCATATACTTTTTGTACAAACAAGAGCGATAACAATTGCATAATGGATGAAAATGTAGCAGGGATGTTCAAAAGCGAACTTATCCCTTATATATTTTCCTAACAATTAAAACTAATATAAATATTTTGTCAATTTTGCCAAAAATACGGTCTAATTAGTATAATTATTTTATCAGTTTTTGTTTACTTTTTAAATTATACAGTTTATCTTTTAAATTATACGAGTAACTCAATAAATGATGTCTATTCTCATATTTCTGAGAAAAATGCATGTTTTAAACTAATCAAATATCCAATCATTTTAAACATCGAGAGAACTGTGCAGTCTTACTAAAAACAGGCATTCTATGCAACCATTTTTGATCCAAAATCAGGCTTCTTTTATGTGTCATTTTTACTGTGTACAACCTGATATAAACATAATTGACATAAGTACAGGTAATCATTAAAAAAAACTAAATGGTAGGTAAAATATTTTTTTAAGTTCGTTAGAATGTTATCTAAAGAAAAAGAAGAATTTTTAATATTAATCAACATTAAAATTAGAGGACACGTCAAATAGTTGGTAAATTAGAAGACACAGCAAAAATTATTAATAACGGGTATTTATGTTTTTTTTTATCAACACCCTTATATAATATAATTATATTTACATATGTCCATTACATAACACACCTTAGTTCTGCTTAATATTGCATAATTTCCATTGAATATAAGCACACCCTATATAGTAAACCGATCTCTGCAAATCTACCATTATCGTCGATACAGGCGCTTTAAAATATAGCTCTAGCGATATGACAACGTTAACAATTACAATCGAGTCAAGGCCTCGGTCATCGAATGATCGCCGGCCGTTCGAATAATCGATGTATTATTATCGATTTCTGTCAATGAATGGATAATTGCGAGTGGTTTTCGAACGTTCATTGAACCTGTTCGGAAGAATGTGGGAAATGAGAGTTGAAATCAACAAAAACTACTGGTATTTTTTTTACATAATTAACTTTTTATTACATACTTTTTTTTAAATAAGTCAATATGAACAAGTTGACAATTATGTATTATAGTTGTTATTATGTTCTTTAACATTTAAAAGTATAATTGTAGAAAAAAGTTGATTAACGTAATGTTTAACGCTCTATGTGTTACTGAGTTAAGTACTTTTTAACTATTACTCTCCGAGAACTATAAACTCTAAACTCAATTTATAATTAAGGTTCAATTTAGAACTGCGGATACTTAACATAACCCTTATAACCCTTTGAACAAAAATAAAACGAACTATAAATAAACGAGTAAAACTGTCCGGTATGGAAGGCCCAAACAAATTCATTAATAAATAAATCATTAATAGATAAATATTAAAACGTATGGGCTGCACTCGTGCAACCTGTTATCTATTAAATCTCAGTCAAATACACTCTTTGTCATTAACGCAACATAAATATTTATTTATCGATGGACGATCGAACACTAAATTCAGAAGCGGGATGTATAAGAGATAGTGCACAACAGCCGATTATATTGGCATTTTTTAAACAATAAGGTTTTTTAAAGTAGATGTAACGCTATAGACGTAAACCCTACTACCTACATATATAATAAATCCATGTCAACATTTCTAAGCTCAAATAAAAAAAAAATTGCTTAATATTACAATAGTTAGGTCAGCAACTCACGATTCCATAATGTATATAACATTACCCTTCATGGCGTTCGCGTAATAACGGCCTGTCATTGTAAATTACATGACAATTAAATTCAAAGCTATTTTCTGACATATTATTTAATTTCACAGCCACATAACTTACAAATATGATGCGTACACTTGGTAAGACGATCCCCGCACACCCACTTACTGTGTGTTGCATCAGCATTTGGCGTTTACCCAATAAGGACACGCATTTTCACACAATGCAAGAACAAATTGTTCTTCATGTTTTCTGTTTTTTTTACCCGACAGCGACTGTCTTCATTCGGAACATTTCATTGTGCAGGCTCCTTTATAACAAATGAAGCACTAAATCCGACACCTCATTACAGGTTTGAATACACTTGAGAACCGAGCTTCAGGTATGTATAATCAACTTAATAAGCTACACTATAAGTCATATTTTTCTTTGAATTTTGGATTAATATACGTAAGACGCCTGCGGCGACGGCCCTAAAACAAACAACTCTATTAATTTCCATCGAACCTTTTAAGGATTCCTCAGTAATATTATACAAACACGCGTATCAATCATTGATAGAAATAATCGATTTTGAAAAACTTTCAATTTTAGTGGTTGCTGGGTCTTGTGCAGGGTCCGTTTACATCCCTTCCACCATATTTAACCTACTACCAACAAGCAGTGTTCGAATTGTTGTGTTCCGATGTAGGGATAAGATAGCCATTGAAATTACTAGCATAGAGGCAATCCACTTTAGTAGTCGGGTTAGCAACGCATTGGCAGTCTTAGGATTGCAGTCTTGATGATGAAAATGTATGTATGTTAAGTCGTTGTTGGACATAAACAATTACAAGACATGTTTGCATCCATATAGATACTGTACATAAGCGAACTTATTCCATATGGGAACTTTACCAGTTAGCTCATGAGTAGAATAAGTAAGGAAAAGCAAGAGAATAGATAAATTGACCAAATAACAGAAATTTATAATGCTTTAACACATACATAGATAATGAGTTATACCAATGTATACTACCACATACGTAAACAGTAAATTAAACCTACAGCAGATCTAAGTATCAACATTCAGACTTATCATGTTGATAACCAAATAAAAGGAGATTTAACACGAAAATATGCAGGTTTTATTACACTATATCGGATAATATGAGTTAAGAAGCCATAACTTACTGTTAGAATGTTAGTGTTGTGACTAGATTATATATATATATTTATTTATTTATTAAGAAATTCCAACAGATAATACATAATCTAAAAATTCTAAAGGTAATCTAAATACTCTAAAAAATCTAAATGTAATTTACAATCTAGGTCGATGCTTATCCAATTATAGGAAACCACAGCTTACGCCAGTGTTTTTAAAATACGACTGCTTCAAGAATTAATAAAAAAAAAAAATGATATCTATATATATAAATATATGCACCAAGTATGCTTTAACTATGACTAAAGTGTGATCAACTGATTACCGCAAGTGATGACACACTTTATAAGTTTCAAAGTTTAAACGCTCTAAATTAGACGCTCGAAGACTCCTTAAACCGTGAACATTTATTTCCTAGTCTTAAATTCCAAGAAAGCAAAATTATGCTATCACAAGTTTTGATATCGTTATCCTCGACAATATAATCCTTAAATTGTTAGTGCTGACAAGGATATCTTGAGAGTTAAATTGTGTAGAAACAACATTATTTAAGCGCAGAAAGATTAAATTCATGTGTTTTCGTTTGTTTTTATTATTATTTTAACTTATTGCACCTTAGTCCTCCGCTCTTGTCTATCTGTGAAGTAATTTTCTTTTTGATCTATTCATACATTTGACTTTCATACTCTAATACGATGTGACTTTTTTCTTCATTTAAACTACCTACTGTACATTATTTTCTTTTGTTCCGGGTGTGAATTACATACATTATTAAGTCCGGGTTCATTAATATTCTTAAGTCAGTAATAAATACATCAAAGGGTCTACACAAAAATGTATAAATGGGCGTTTTCCAAAAAAAGTGTACATCGTTAAAGACAAAAGTTAAGAAAATTTAACTTTTCCATTTCGTCACGAAAATTAACGTATGTAAATGTATGGCTAATTTTCGTGACGAAATGGAAAAAGTTAAATTTTCTTAACTTTTGTCCGTGTCCGTGTCGTTAAGGAACGATGTACACTTTTTTTGGAAAACGCCCACATATAAATTAACCACAACATCAAACAGACATTCTTTGACATCGCGTTTTGCTTACTAAAATTATTTCAATGACTCTAAACGAAATGAAATATAATTGTTTTCACTTTTAATATATGAAAATACCTCTAAACATTATTATTTTTAAGTCAAAAAAGATGAAACCTACCAGTAAACTATAAACGCCACGTTTGTTATTGCTACTTTAATAAGCATTACGCGTTTAATACGCTATAAAATTAATTTGAAGTTCTTGCAGCGGCGAGTGATTATTCCAGTCTCAAAACGCTGTGTATAAGCTGCAGCCGTAAAAAATACGGGCATATTTTATGTTCTACTTAGCACAAATCCCGTATTGTTGTGGCCGTGTCGGTATCTCGTACACAAAGTGAAAAACCCTTAAATAAGTCGCGAGTGGTCGTAAATGGTCAATTAAGGGGAGTTAGTGTCATTGAGGACGTAAACCCGATAAATTGACTTTCTATTGCTGCCGATTTTACCACGGAGATTGGAAATCTGCCAATTTAAGAGATGTATGTTTAGCAAAAAAAAGGTATATTTTTATTGTTTTAATAAATAAATACATATCACATGACAATGTCACACAAATTGACCTAGTCCCAAGTTCTAGGCTTGTACTATGGGTACTAGACAACGATAAACTTACTTATGTAGAGAAATATATACTCAGGAACAAATACTCGTGCTCATCACAAAAATATCTGCCCTTACCGGGATTTGAACCCAGGACCCCTAGCTTCAAAGGCAGGGTCACTACCAACTAGGCTAACGTTTCGTCTTTTTGTGACAATAATCTACCAAATACAAGTAACTAATTAAGGTTTACGTCTCTATTGTCAACGTTACGCTCGCTCTTATTGTCTGACAGTAATGGCAGCCGAGTTAAAAACAACACCATAACATTGACAAAAGCTATATGGGTTTGCCGTGTATAATAGAGTCCATGGTTTGGGAAATTTTGAACCTAAATTTGAATTCGATTACAATTAATTTCATATCCCGGTAAGGGCAGATATTTGTGATGAGCGCGAATATTTGCTCTCGAGTCTTGGATGATTTCTATTTATAAATATGTATTTCTCTATATAAGTATGTTTATCGTTGTCTAGTACCCATAGTACAAGCCTAGAGTTTAGTTTAGGACTAGGTCAATTTGTGTGAGATTGTCCCCGATAATATTATTTATTTTATATTATATAACTAAGTACCTACACCAACACAACACAAAAAACCGCTACCGTTTTCGTGGAACAAGTGACAATGTTAGTAACGAAAAAGATTGTTAAAGCAATAGATAACCGTTTGGTCTAAACAATGCAGAAGTCGATATAGATTTAAAAAAATGACAAGACATTGAAACACAAACTAAGAGCCTTTAAATAACTTAAACCATAACGTAAAAGAGGTGTTAATTTTTATATGAGCCATAGAGAGCATGGAAGGGTTTAAGTGGCATCGATAATTTAGTGACCATTTATCCGTAACAAAAACTCCACTCGTATGATCATTTTTTAACAATGGAATATTTACAAAACAAAGGGCCGCCGAATGATAAACGCCTCGTAAGAGCCCTAGAGGCATCCCGCTCCATCGATATGTGCTCAGAACAAATCACTGTTTTATCGCTACTCCCATCGTAAAAAAATATTGATATCAATGTAAAAAAGTGCTCTAAAAACAATAGGATCGATAGATAGAAAGGATTCTAGCGTCCGATAATGAGTTGGAATAGGATATGTATTAATAACAGCTCTAAGGCGACGAGACGGTCATTTTGGTTAGATTTCTTTCTAATGTTTAAAAGAAACTTTAATCCGTCATTTGAGATGTGAGCAATTCATTTAACTAAAGCCGATTGATGATTGCTTTATTAACTCTTAGTAAAATGGTTTTTGGTTACGTGGCTTATCTAAAAACCTTAAATGTGATGTAGATAAACGTAGGTTCGTGTATTTAATTATGTTGATATTCATTATCGTTTGTATATTATGTCTCTGTTAGTATTTATTCATTATAATAAGTTTAAAATATGAAGTCAAAAGCAATGAAAACGGGTCACTTAGTACAGAATTTCCATAGAAAGTGACCCGTTTTCATTGCCACTGAGTATACTTCATGCTGTTTCTGTAAACTTTGTTTTTGTACTAATCTGTACTCGTTGCCGTTGTTGTTGTTGTTGGTGTTGTTTTTAGCAATACAATCACACAAAGGTTAGGTGGTTAGGTGGTGGTGGTAGATTGCCATTTTACAGTCCTATTCCGTAAGTATTGTATTTTAATTTCTGTGTTGTACAATAAAGTGTTTTCATACATACAAATCTTGGGATCATCTGATAGTAATATACAGGGTGTTAGGTAATGAGTGGATAATCCTTGAACTACGGATAGAAGGCACTTAGGACGTTATGAAAAAGCTAAAATAGGTCTAGTAAAAGTCGCACGGTTTTCGAGATATTTGGACTTTTAATCGGATTTTTTGTCATTTTTCCTTATTTCATAGTGATTCTAACCATTTAAGAAACAACGAAAAAAAATTGAATTAATTCATGAACTGAGGGGTTTTTCGTAACACGGACATAAGGAAAAATGACAAAAAATCCGATTAAAAGTCCAAATATCTGGAAAACCGTGCGACTTTTACTAGACCTATTTTAGCTTTTTCATAACGTCCTAAGTGCCCTCTATCCGTAGTTCAAGGATTATCCACTCATTACCTAACACCCTGTATACTAATAAAACTCAAAATTCTATAACGTTCGTGTTAAATTCTCTCGAAGCAATTCAACCCGATGAATTTCATAATTCTTACCTCAAGCCATTCCATAGAAAAATCATGTCATTGTGTTTAATGGCCGACTTTGTTGGTTATTGGCTATCGACACGTGTGTATTTTATGTTTTTTTAAGACCTGGACAAGATTTTCGAAAACTGATGTATGGAATTGAATAAAGCGGCCGACGCGATTGATCGTCAGCTTAAGTCAATCCTTTACGTACATTATGTCACACACATAACATCAAGCCTTCATTTCCTGACTGGGGTCGGTAGAGCTACAGAATACCAAAAACTCTAAAAAGACTTATTGATAATTCTGTAACCACATTTTGCACAAGTTGGCTAGGTTGGTATTTGTGTTTGCCTAACAGTACTACAAGCCTTTATTCCCTTAGTCCCCTCTTACGACATTCACGGGAAGACATGGAGTGGCACCATTCTAACCCGGTAACCACACGGGCGTCCACAACCACACCACACTAACCACACCACAACACAATACCACATCTCACAAAACCACATTATGAAATTTTTCGAGAATCGCAACCGTTAGCATTTTGCAACTCGTCTAGGCCGAGGACACGTCAATCACTAAAAGGTTCTGTTCATTGGATGCAGGCGTAAATACTTTGCTTTGTATTACTGCCTATTTTTCACGAATAAAATTGTCAACGTTATGAAAGCTCTTATTGACTTATTGATTGAAGCAATTCAGCTACTTAATACCTAAACATAAATAAATATCAGGGGACAATCTAAGCTCTAGGCTCGTAGTATACTAGATAACGATAAACATGCTAATATAGAGAAATACATACTTAAGTACATAGAAAACATCCAAGACTCAGGAACAAATATTCGCGCTCATCACAACCCAGGACCGCTGGCTTCGGAGGCAGGGTCACTCCCAACGAGGCCAACGAGCCGCCCCCCTACCCATTCCCCTAAAAAAAAGGACAATTAAAAATACTCTTTCTACTTTCCACATTAAACAAATGACGAAAAGTGACTTCTTAGACGGACGTTATATTTTCAGATATCCTTTTAAACCCAATACAATTCTAATAAGAACAAATCTGATAGGAAATTACCTATTAAAAATGCCACTTAGTTCCATCGGCATACTAAATAACGTCCGAATTGGTACAAGTTATGCGCGACCTACCATAATTCGTCGGATGTTATTGCACCCAATATCAACATGCCAATAACTTAAGTCCCAACGAGATGGTTTGTAATCTAATAACTAATTAGGTAGATCCGATTAAGACGTCAAAGCGCGCGCGCACACGGTCGGCAAATAAGATCGAGTTACAATTAAGTTGTAACTGATATCCGAGACGGTGTAAGTTACAACTATAATGTAATTCAGAAGTTGCTGCTGAACGGTTCGGATGCTACAGTGAGTCTTCAAAAAAGATGTTGCACAAAAAATAGAGATTACCTACAAGAAAAAAATGTAGACGCATTCCGATTCACATACATATGTACTGGGGGGTGATTCTCAACACAGCGCTGCGTGGATCAGGTGAAGTTTTATCTAGCAAGTTTAAGAAGTCGGGTCGGAGTCGGAGCGTACAAAACACATTTTAGCGCGTGCCTTCTCAATTAGGCAGCAGGCAGGTGGGTCGAGTTCAGTGTCGTATAAAGCTGCCTAGTTGAGAAGGCACGCGCTAAAATGTGTTTTGTACGCTCCAACGGGACTTTTTAAACTAGCCAGATAAAACTTCACCTTTAAGATCGACGCAGCGCTGTGTTGAGAGAATCACCCCCCAGGATGATTGGTCACTCGACGTCGTTGAAGGGGTAGAGTAGAGTTAATTTACACTCAAAACGATCATGTACCCCTATCCAGTGTCCGTTACTTGTCTTGGCTTACTAGCTAATTATAAGGTAGCTTATTGAAACTGACTAGCAAAGTTAAACTTAATATATTTATATGATTGGGAAAGAATGCATTTTTGTAACCACGCATAACGGTATTTTTGTCTCTAAATGAGCGCTAGTACACACACACCATTAAATACTTTATTTTATTTTTGATATTTTATTTATTTATTTATTAATCCATGGAAAACCAACAGTTTTACAAAATAAATTAGAAACTTGATTAACAAAACATAGCCAATTACAGGTTCTAATATTTAGCAATTAAGTAATATGAAAAAGAATAAGCCTAACTTAAACATTTAAACACTGAGAGAGAGAGAAAAACAATTAATTAATAACAACTACTACCTACAGGCCACCAAGTATTACTGTACGCAATAACTATGCCAACCAGCACCTGCACGCACACCCGAAAAAAATATCATATATGAAGATAGTTCACAAAATATTGAATTAATTACTTGCAAAAATTTCAAAATCAATATTCCTTAAAAGACTATTCAAACTCCGACCAGCTCTGCGCAAAAAACTACCAAGAATACCAATGGACTACACTGGACTTTGACAACTATAATCAGAAGATGAATTAGACCCAGAGGAAAATCAATCATAGCTGTTTATTATTATTGATAAAACTTAACTTATTAATATCAATAAGAGCATTGTAGTAATCAACAAAAGCAATAATAAAGTCATTAACTAATATCTGAAACATTAAAAGACACTGAAGTTTTTTTTTAAACTCTACTGCGATGCGAACATAGAACAGTTTTTTAATTATTAAGTCAATTCGTAAAGTAGAAAATGGTTATAAGTACTTTACATTTCAACGACTTCATTTATCAATACATATGTATTTGTATAATCCCGAGTCCCGACGCGTTAAACTCTAATGCTCTGACAAATATTAAAATCCAATAAAAATATACCTGACCATAAACACGAATGGCTTGTCGAAAGATCTGCAGACTCTATGTACATCGGTATGTTTTTTTATTGGAATCCTTTTTGAATTAACATACTTATCATATGTAACATGGTCAAGCAACTTCACCTAACCAAAGCTACCTGCCCGTGTCAAAATAGCTCGCATATAGAAAATAGAAAATAGGTACCTATTTATTTCGCCTCTATATCCATGCATTAATCCTCTACAAATCAAACATCCTGTACATAAATGTTTCGTACCTCATTTTACATAATAGTTACAAACGTACAAACAATCAGCATCTTTCTATGTCACCATAATTGTAGTTTTTTTGAGGACTCTACATAGTCTTGTAATAGAGGAAATACCATTCATACCTGTCACAGAACAAATTGGGGGTCGATCGAAATAAAAGTAAAATGAATTAAAACAATCACGGTAATCGACAATACGTATGCAGCTAATGTCATCATCGCCGATTAGCTGTGAAATGATGCTCATTATACCTCATCAAATATTTAAAATAGCAAAAACCCTGTCAACACCAACGTCTTTATTTAACTCATTATTCGCATGGGTTTTGCCACTTTTACAACGCCCAAGTAGGTACTCATTTTGGTTTTTCGTTTTCTATTTATAATTTTATCAACGAAATAACAACTGGCTTTGACTTTTGACTTTGTTAATTAGTAGTTTTTACTCCATCCACGCAGAGACCGTAGGTTCTTAATATAATGTTTTTTTCTTAAAGAAGCCTATGTCTACTTCCCAACTATATTTGTTTAAAAAATCACATCAACCTGTTGCTCGATTTTGACAAATGAACATTATATCGAGTTTTTTTTTGTAATGTATTACTTAAAAAAGCATGTAATAATGAGCTACGGCTAGCTATAACTCAAGTCATCATCGCCCCATGTCCCAATAAGTTAAAAAAGATCCGATTAAAAACCGTAGTTTCGGCAAATACTCCTCTAAAGAGCCTTATCGCCAATCCAGAGGCTTATCATCGTCTCCCTTGTTTTGCGGCAGCAATAAATTGTTTAAATATACCATAATTCTTTGCTCCTTGAGATGGAGCTCCGATAGGTGTTTATTAGAATACGGGTGGTAGAACCTCGTGCGATATCCCGCAAAAACAGGTGAAAGATAAAAAAAAGTCGGCGTGTTTTCGTGTCGTGGCAAAATGAGGCTTGTTAGGCGTTATCGGAGTTTGTTTGGCAAATAATGAGTGGTTTGGGTTGTTAACAAGTCGCTAACGCAGCCGATTAGTGTTTTGCTAAACATTTTTTTGTTGTATGATTTCAGGCGGCGTTAAAAACGTAAATAAATAATTCCGGTCCGTTGATTACGCCCACTTGCTGCGTGATCACTGTATTAAGGGTACAGTATATGGTTATTTGCATAAAGGATTGCCGGTTACAGCGGCCTGTGTGGCCGGCTTCTGTGGCCAACGTCAGGAGCGATGTTTCAGCTCTCGTTAAGAACATAAGTACTGAGGCCCCGAGCTACGGGGGGATTTCAATTGCAACGTTAATGCTGGACTCCATCACTATAATTGCTGAGTCAGTTTTATAAAAATGTGACGGGCTCGTGATAGCTTATAGGCTTAACGTCATGATTTAAAAGTTATTCTCAACGTGGTACGGGAGAATTAATTAAAACAGATTTTATACTTACAAGCTGCTGAATCTGCAACTCGGATATGTCTAGCAAAAAAATAAATCATACGATTTCAATATCAGATCTGTGGTCTGATTACATCATGACATTATACTTCATTTTTTTCAAGATGAAAATAAGTGACCGCTATTTTACACCCGTTTTTGCCATTAAAGAAGTCAAAATTAGAAACTAAAAACAATTGTCTCTACTATAAGTAATTAATAACAAGAATTAGAATATTTGCATAAATATTTCTCAGTATTGGCTACTTTATTAAAGGTAGGATGTGCGAATTAGATAATTATTTTTCTCATCTTAAATAAACGAAGTATCTATAGTGTATTTATATTAACGGTCCTGTGGTGCTAGACAAGTTGCATTCGACAATCAATAGCGGTTATGTTTCGATTGAAAAATATATGGAATTGACGTAAGTGTCACGTTACTATCTCGGTGGCTTACGTCAATTCCATACATTTATCAATCAAAACATAATCGCTTACGATTGTCGAATGCAACTTGTCTAGCACCACTGGGTTCGTTTCCCGGTGACACAGAATAGATAATAGTACAAGTACCAGTGAGGACAAATATTAGTGCGATGGGCGCGAGGATTTCGTCTAAGATGTTTTCTTTATATCTAAGTTTTTCCACTATCTAGAGATCAGCAGCACATTAATGAATCTCAATATTTGAAAATTGGTTTGTTAATTTAACATACTGATAGTGTAAGTTATAACTTGTAACTAAAGTAAGTCAGACAGCCCTTAATAAAATTGCCTACATATTTAATTAAAATTTAAAAAAAAAAGAAGCATTTTCTCAGCTTTACAAATGGCGCAAGATAAATGAGATAAATCACCCCGACGTCAATGAATTAGACAGCCATAAGCGAGAATCAACGCATCGAGATATTTATGAGGCGAATTTGTCCACTCCTGCGCAGCCTCATTACCGTACCGCCAAAGCCGCGGGTATTTGTCACCCGAACAGTTGCAAATAGGTAAATCATTCAGCAATTAAACTTATTCAAGGAGTTGCTTGTTCATTAATAGATGTGCTAGAGCCTACACGTTTTAGATCATTGGAATGAATTGGTTGGAAGAGAACAAAATTTGCCGTCAGCTGAGAAGGACATATACTATTAAATGAGTTGTGCGGTTGACAATTTCCATACAAAATGTGGTAACGTTTCCCTCTTATTAAACCTGTATGATATTTAAGATTTTAGAATACCTATGCTGTAGATATTATGAGGTCTATCTGTACGTTTTCCTTCCCAAAAAAAATGTAAAGGGGTCATACACGGATTTAGATTACCGTCTTTCCTGTGGACGCACCGAAAGTTAACGTTTTTAAGGCCTAATTTTCTGGCTAAGTCCATCCCCGCAAAAACGCCGTCAGGGCTGTTTTAGACCTATCATATAAAACATAACTTATATGCACACGAGCTTTTAACTATTGACCACAGGAGAGACAACTTTGGTTTTTAAGAGTGTGTATGGGTCATACACACACACACAGTCAAAGACACAATTTAAAAAAAAACGGCTTGCGTACTAACCTATAATTACGTTAACATTTTAATAAATCATGGAAGTCAGACTTGATCTGTATGGAAAAAAATATAGCTACGTGATTGCAGCGTCGTCTCACCTCTTATGGATATAATTATTGTCGATTGTTTGCTTCATACAATAAAAATATTAGTAAAGTAATTTTAGGTGACGCAAGTGCGTCAAACCAACATCTCTTGAAATAAATATATGCCCCACCTGACCCTGTGATATTTTTTGGAATAAGCGTTATATATTATACGAAGTTAAACATTCTTTACGTGTATCATACACCATTTCGGCAAAAAGTACCTTGAATAGACTATTTGATAGTGTGACAAAAGTAATAATTAAGTATCTTTCAGGGAGGGAAATGGCCGGTTGAAAAATGAACGGCGTTTTGTTTTTGATTTATTCTATTTACTGTTTTAATCTACTCACTTGACATTGGCAAAATCACTGCGGAATATCGCAGTGGACCGGCATAATAAACAGAAGAAGTATCTTTCCATAAGTTATGAGTTTTAAAGGCAATTTAACTAAAAATATTGGATCTTGATAAATTGAAACCAAGAAACCATGATAAATTTATTTTTATCTGTATCCATTTTTTTGAAAACAGCCTTGTTTGGCCGAATCTATGTTGAAGTCACAAGTCAATAGCATGTACCGAATGAACCGCATGTAATAGTATGCGATATTTTAATAAAATTAGTGTTAACCGCAGCACACGTATGTGGTTACTGCTAATTTTATTAAAATATCGAGCCACATTTAGTAATTTTACAATTCCTACATTTTGTTTTCGTGATCTTTCTCAACGTAGAACGCCACTTCTTGTAAATAGACAGCGGAAACTTTTAACTTTATTTGAATAATGAATTTTTATTTCTTTTTTTCAGAAGACAAAAATAAAAATCCGGCCATGCATGCTTTGGTATATCTTTGCAATGAATACATATTTTCAAGCACTTTATTTTAATAACTTGTATAATTATAATACATACATACATACATAAATCACGCCTGTTTCCCAGAGGGGTAGGCAGAGACCACTTCTTTCCACCTGCTACGATCCTGACAAAGCTCTTTCGCTTCTTCCACATTCATACATCGATATTCCACATTTATTTCCTTTTTTAAAAGACAAAAATAAAAATCCGGCCATGCATGCTTTGGTATATCTTTGCAATGAATACATATTTTCAAGCACTTTATTTTAATAACTTGTATGATTATAATACATACATACATCACGCCTGTTTCCCGGAGGGGTAGGCAGAGACCACTTCTTTCCAACTGCTACGATCCTGACAAAACTCTTTCGCTTCTTCCACATTCATACATCGAGTCATGCATGCACGTCGGTTTCGGGTACTTAAGATTCGGCCCTTTTCCAGTATTTCCCCGATTTGATTCAAAAAAGTACACCTAGGGCGGCCCCTTCCGACCCTTCCACTCACTTTAGCACTGTATATTTCTTTCGTCAATCTTTTTTCATCCATCCTTTCCAAAAGACCGAACCATCGAAGCATGCCCTTTTCAATTTTATTTTTTTTACTTTAATTATAATACTATATAATAAAATAATATCGTCTCATAATACATATATGGGTATGTGTGAGTTTTCGCCGAATATAATATTCTATCATACCTTTCATCTCCTGTCCAGCGTTTTTTGACAATCTTCACTCGTTTCCTGCTACAATATCACAACTGTATTTATATTTTTACAAGCTGTTTTACGCACATTAGAATGTCGTCTTACCAAGAAAACACTTTTTGAAACTCATTTCTATTTGTAGCAGTGAGGATTTTTTTTTACTCTAAGCACTGAAAGTTGTTTTTGTATGGGAGGCATTTATTTGACAAAAAATCAAATTCGCGAACTATCTCAATCTGAATACAATTAGAAAAGTTTTAACTGTTGTGAAAAGATAGGTATAATTTGGCTTGTATAATTAAAAATAGTAAAATGTTTTTAACGGGAGAATTTGGCAAAAACTGTCAAAAGACCGTGTACAAATAAATATTGGTACTGTAGATTATATAACGGGCTACGTCACAAATGCTCTAAACAATTTATTATTTCATAACCACTGACTATTACAAAAAAGTGCTGCTTAAAAAATAGCATTCATTAAAAAATACACCAGAGCATGCATGACCGGATTTCATCGTGTACAGTCTTTACGCTAAAGAATTAAAAATTACTATTTTCTTGGTGGTTACAGAAACCTGTCAAAAAGCCTATGAGTAAATTCTAGACTCTAGCAGGAACCTGATGTCGATAATTGCCTGAATCTTTACACGGTCTTGCTGTTGCAAGTTGCAGAGACACTTCCAAACTCGATTAATTGATTTTTGCCTTCAGCAGTCTTAACAAGCGAACACAGAAATTGTACCAAGTGACAATAACAGTCAATCAGGGCGGCAAAAACGCGGGTTTTTCGCCCTCGCTTCCAAGTAGCTACAAAACGGTGTGAGGAATTCCTTTATTAAGTGCAGTTGAGACGTCTATCAATCGAGTACTTAGTGATGTTTGGGACGTGGAACAGGGACTCAGGAGCTACGAGTACGAGTTACAAAAAATCTAGTGACAAAGAACGAGTAAATTTATACAGGGTGTACTAAAATAATGGATGGGAAAAACATGGATTTATTTTAAATGCGTTGAAATTTTGGAATAATAGTTTAATACAATAGATTTCTACGTTATTGAGAGTTGGATATTAAGTTTTTCTTTTAAGATAAGGAGAAAGCACCACGTGCATTCAGGCCACCTGATGGTAAGTGGACTCTGAGACCCATAGAAATTAGAATTCTCAAGACTATAATCTTCAGACTGCAACCCTAAGCCCGCAAATGAGTTGCCAGCCCTAGGGACTAAGATGAAATGCCTCTATATTAGTAATTTCTAGCCAGGGGAGGCTAAGGTGTACCGCAAGGTAGCGTTCTTTACCACTATCATTAAAACGTTGTAATAACTCCTGAACTAATTATTTCAGTAGCTTAGTTTTCTAAATATTTTAATAAGTTTCTTTGTAGATTAATCCCATAAACTGAAATGTAACAATCGATTTCCGTATTACATAATTCCCCCTTATTATTATATGGGAAAGTTAAAAATGTATTATGAAGTATTATTAGAAGGGGCTTTTCTTATTCCATAACGTCAAATTCTGGAAAACATCAGAGCTATAAGTTTCTAAAGGTTTTTAAAGGCAGAAAAGTAGGGGTAAAAAGGTAGTTTCAAATAGTAAATTAAGCTCATTTAAATATTTCAGGTCCACAAATATAATATCAATAACATTATACTTCATTAGAAAAACCTGACGCAATCTGCATCAACGGCAACATACAGTTTTGACAACGTATAATAAGATACGTTTCCATATATATTAAAATCCAAAAATAAACATGGTTCTAATTGATTTATTATTGTCTGGCAATGCCGACTGCATCTCGTAGTTATGGCCATATATTTTATACCAGGTACAATATAAACCAAGTAACCGCCATCCATCACTATTTGCGGCGATGGCTGTTGTTTAACATTCTGTGAGCATGCGCAGCGACACCACCGAACGAGTGCGAGCTTCCGCGCTCATTATAAATGTAGACTCCTCTTAACACCGTGCGCCGCGTACCTATATAGTAGTATTTTCAATCCACTAGTCTACGCTGTTCGTCCATCCGTTTGTCCGTCCGTCCGTCCGTCTGTCCGTCCATCCGCCTGTCCGTCCAGCCGTCTCCGTTATAAGAGCTTTATTTTGTGAACGGTAGGATATAGCAGTTTGTTTTTTTTTCGGAATGTTTTCTTACGACGAATTTTCCAAAAAAAAGGGTTTAACAAAGGGGTACCCATACAAGAAACGTTTGTTCAGCGTATTTTTGTTAGCGGTAAAACAAGTCAAATTTATAGGCTGTTTATTAGTACAAACAAACCCTAAAGAAAAACAACAAATACTAAAAGTCGGTCAAATGTGATTAGGCATTTTTTTTATTTGGTAGAGACATTACAATCAAATTAAAATAAGTAATATTTTATATTAAATAAAGACGTAACATTCAAATCAATATACAATACACCTCTTACCCGTGTGGTTTTCGGATTAGATATAGTGCCACTCCATGTGTTCCCGTGGATGTCGTAAGAGGCGAATATGGTTTTGTATCCATCTTTTCTATATCACCATTATGACGTTAAAACACCTACCACCCTTTTTGATATTTGTCTCTAGATCATCTATTGTATTTATGATATTAAATTATTAATTTATTTAAAATTATGTAACAACGATGTTATTAATTATATTATAATAATAACCTATTTATATCTAAATTAATCTTATCTTAAAACAGAGCCGTGGATACAAAGAGAACGTTCCATCCGACACTGGCGATGGCTCCAGCGGTCTCATTTTGATATTGGTATTATTAAACGTGCTGCAAATTGCCACCTGTAATTTTACTTTATGACACGCACAGTTGTTTAAAAGTAAAATCAGTATTTTACCCCAAAATAACTCGTTTAAAAACGATAATGTAAGTGCATCTTCACAAAATTGAGGGATTTTATTCCAGAAAACCTTGTTCTTCTGGTGGACATTTTTGTAAAACACAAATACAAATATTCTGGGTAGACAATAGGCGCGTTACCGCTAAATAGCGGTAAAATTTGTTCGAACTTATTTAATGGAGCTCGTTCTCATCAATTAAGGTGCGTTGGGGTAAGTTCGTAAATGGGGTAAGATCGTTTTCATTAAATATATTCCAAATTAGTAGTTATTTTTCTACTCTGGCAACAAAGCGTGAGACGCCATTTTGTCATGCCCCGCGTCCCAGTCCACGTTGGTCGTTCCGACGCATCAGATGTTTGTGTGTTATGCAAGTTATAGTGGAAGTGTCGTCTTTTCGGATAATTTACGAGATCCGGATTAACCCCATGCAACTTTTCGCTGGCTTTTTCGGTGAGTATTAGCTATTTTTGCAAATAATAAATGTTTAAGTAATCTAGGTATGTGGTGTCTTTTGATACATCTGTTTAAAATAGGCTAAAAAGGCTTGTAAGCTGAGATCCAGTCTTTCCCCAAGCAGATATTAATAGGTGAAGTTCGGAATAAATATATCCGATCTTAAACTGGAATGAAAATGCATGTGGTTGTCAAACTTTAGTTTAATCCGAACTTTAACCTCCGATTTTTCGTGGTGTTGCAATCTAATGCAGCTGAGCTCGTTGATAAACAAAAATTTCTTATGAAGTTAGTGATATGTATTTTGTGTATTTATTACGTGAACTTATTTATATTTTGATACCTAAATTATATTTTATGAAAATATTGTTGTTAATAGATTTTACAAGATGTCAATTTATGGGCCCAGCGTGAAATGTAATGTGTATTTTATATAGATACGAGTATCTAGTTTTATAAATATCTATCTGTACTCAATAAAGCATTTTTTTTTGTAGGGCCATAATGCCTCGTCAATACAAGAGAAAGTCACTGCGGGCAACATCGTATTCGCAGGAGGATGTAAGATCCGCAGTAGAACGAGTAAAAAGTGGAGAACTCTCTAATTATGCAGCATCACAACTCTACGGTATCCCTACCTCTACACTTCATGACCATGTTAAAGGAAAAACAAGCTTACTAAGTCAAACACTTGGCCGCCCCCCTGTAATCCCAATAGAGTAATATTCCATCACATAACCTATCCAATCCTCAATCTGCTTATAGAATTAATAATTTGACTAAATGAAAAGCTTATCAGGATCAGGAACATTTCGAACACGTAAGTTTGAGAGCCACAGCAATTTGAGATTTGGTCTAGTGGGGTAAGATTGGATGTCCGATACAAAAAAAATAAAAAATTGTCTATTCCAGGTGATTTATTTAACAATATAAAAATTTCCAAAGATCATCTTGAAGGACTTATAAGAACGGATATTTTCTTTCTATGAACTTTGTATTCTAAGCCACTATGGCGATTTTAGAAGGTAGTCCGGTCTTTACCCGTGTACGTCCGATATTTCCCCGAATTTTAAAATTTTATTCGTATTTTTAACACCCAATAAATAGTAGTTGTCTCGTTTATATTTAAATAAAATACATTTCTATCTATAGCTTATTTAATAATTATCAATCTTCACTTTAATTTATTCTGCTAACTAGCGTAATTTTCGAGAAAAAATAATTTTGCCATCATCTTCCAAATACACTTAAAATCCGTCCGAACATACCCCAACGCACATCAACGAAATCAATTAGGGATTAGGAAACTAGTTCATGTGACCATGATTAATACATTTCAGTGACGCCACCATCACAGCCACCTGTGAATTCCCCAAAGTTCTATAAATTTATCATTACCTCATATCTCCTTATAATTATTGGCCCTTTAATTAACATATCAGCTGGGCGCACCAGCCCGCGGCGCGTGCCGCCCAATATGTAATTCCCCGATCCTCTCATCAAACCAAATTGTTCAAATTTGTCACTTCAATTTATAGTTATTACGGATTCTGGTAACTTCTCAACAATGGCATTAAGCCCAGAGCTTGGCACGTTAGCGTTTTAAACCAGTTAATGTGGATTCTTAAAGTCCCCAGTAAATAAGGCTGGTTTACGAGTGAAGGCGGTATGCCATTGTGGCAAGGTTCGACGAGTGCACTTTATTGGCTAATTTTATTCAATTAAATTGTTCTTGTTTCGCGCCGGGTTCATTTTAACGCCTCGGGAGTTATTACCGGCGCGCGAGCTGGATTTACGCGCCGAGCTCTAATAGATAACACAAAGCCGCGCCAAGCTAAATTACTTCAGCCGTGCACTTGCATACGTGTGTGTTCATGTACGATGTTCAATCTTACACAAGAGCCATTTTGTGTCTGTGTAAATTTAGTTCTGAATTGTTGTTGTGTACTCTTTACCATTACACACAAAAAGTGCAACTCCTTATTGAGTTATAAGTAGTTTCGTCTGTAGCACTGATTTAAAGTGAGCAGTATTCATTGAATGGGCAAGTAATACGGATTACTATCCTATTTAACAGGCGATATTTAACTTGATAGAGGTTGTCTTTGAACTGACAATCTGCCGTAACCTACTTACACACACACATAACATATTTACTGCCACCAACTAGCGATTATCATATGCAAGTTGGTCACGCCAGGTGTTATCGGCGCTGAATGTGTTGGTATTTGTAAAATGAAATATTATTTTTTTGGTGCCTCTTCATTTACTGAAGGTTAACAAAAAAAACTGAATAATATTAATTAGTTTTATATTTAGCAAGTTAAGTTTACTCATTAGCTAATAATAGTACTATTATTAATATTAACAGATGTGGATAAGTACTGTTATTGACTGAGCAATATGCATAATTTACTATATTGCAAACCGTTTTTGTTTAAGATCATGTCATGTATCACTTATTGGTATACCTTAAAGAATAAAAATGTGAAACCAATCGTTATTTTTGAAATCTGAAAAAACAATCGGTAAATCTAATATATAAAATTCTCGTGTCACAATGTTCGCGTCCATACTCTTCCGAAAAGGCTCGACCGATTCTTATGAAATTTTGTGTGCATATCTAATTTTCATACCCCTAAGTGACATGAAAGAAAAAAAATTGCATCGGGCGAAGCCGCTGGCGGGTCGCTAGTAGTTATAATTGTTATAAACGTCCTTATGTGTATCTGATATATTAACTTAGCAAGCAAATGTATGGAAAACGATGGTTAAAATATAATTATGTAACTCTGTTCAAGTTTTGAAAACTATCTCTCGGAAGAAAAACTATAACTTTTAATAAATTATGCGCATTGTCATTTAGACTTTTTCATGACATCACCCGACGACGTTTATCCCATTAGAAAAAAAACAAAAGACTGCATATCTTGATCACATTGTCAACAACTGTCATATATGAACAACCCAAAGGGGTTGCTTATGTTATGATTATTAATATTTCAATTTGTATACAACATTACGAGGCGGGTGGTAGCTCCTATCCGGTGAGCTCCCGCGCGCCACACGCTGGGAATCCTTTAAGACATTTCATCACAACATTGTCCAAAGGACAAACTATTCTAAATAAAATAAAAAGATTTCACTTAACGCGCCTCGCGTCATGCTGACAACGCATATTCGGAGTCGTTTATAATGAAAATTATATGCGCATGCTTGATCGCATCGCGTTTATCGTACGAAAGTCGAAGAACAATCGCCGGGTTGAAAGGGTTGCTTCTATGAATAAGGCAATTAATCGGCGTGATACTTTCATTTAAACTGCTTGTGATAAAGAATGTAATGGATTCTGGATTTAAAGAATGTAAATTTATCGATATTTTTTGCGTTACGTTTTTAGAGCAACTTGTATTTTTTATTATTGTAATAAATTATAGAATATTAGCTCTCAACCTAAACCGGCGCCATTTCTTATAATATGTATAACTAAGAAACTGAATTCCTATATTCACCGTGTTTAACCGTAATGTTGTGTTTCTGTCTAGAAGAAGCAAATGTATGAATAAATGTTGACCAAACTTTAATATTACTAATTATTAATTTATTTCAGGATTAATCATCACGTAATAAGATAAGCATATAGGCATATTACTTAAAACGATATATTTAATAAAATAAAACTGAACCTTTAAGACTGTTTACTAACTGTCGCAAATTTATTACGGAATATAGGCGAACTTATGTTTGATCAAAGAATTAAGATAAACGTTTAAAGATTAAGGATGTTTATCATCATAACCACGCCAAATTTCCGCAACACAGGGACATCCACAGGTCTATAAATCTTGTTTAAAACACAGATAGTTAAAAATTATGTTTTTAATAGCCTCGTGAGAACTGTCGCCGCCACCCACTGAGGGAGGTACGTTAAATATTTTAATTATACCGCTAAAACGCGCCCAAAATTTTATTTCCCTTAAATCAAATGTGTCCACGGTAGTCGTGTGGTAGCTACCTTTATTTTTTTGTGAGTAGGTACCTAGCATGCCGCCGTGTCCAAACTGTCCAAGTCTTTATTAACTCTCACGTACTTTTTCATTTTGTAGACTTGTTTGGTTGATTAAAACTAAATATAAATTATGTATAAAACCGAAATGGGTAGGATTGTTTACCAACCGGACATTTCCGTTTTGCTTATGAAGGAAAAATAATAGGAGGCAGCTACATCCATACTAAGTGAGTTGTTAAAGAATAGATATGACTAATTTTAATCAAGATTGACGAGAACCGTTGCGTTTATGACAGGATGGCAATTATATTTTGCATTTTCTCTCAATATGTAGTGAATAAAACCCCTAACATAACAAAACTATTAATTTGCTTGTCGATATCACCTTGATTTAATGTCGCTGCCACCTAAATCAGAAGACACTAATACAAATTCTTAGAGTTACTTCAAAGCATCGATTACGTAATTTAACGTGACATAACTAGGTACTGCAGAAGTAAAAAACAAGATTTATTAACGCAAAAAGGTTGTAAAAGGGGTTCGTTTAATAGTAACGTCACCAGTGGATCGTGAAAACGGATCGTACGCGCCGGTCGATTAGGATCGCTGCCCACGCCCCGTCAGCCCGATGTGTCCGCTTCTTAGGTTTAAAACTTGATATATTTACCACAAAACGCTACTGATGAACTGATAAATTGAAATTTAACCTTTAGTAGTTTTATTGACGGAATTCCAAAGATTCTACGGTCCGTTACCTGTGACTTTTGGTCCATGAACTGCCGCAAAAGGATCCCTTGCTTTACGAACGTTGTGAGATTTGTCTTTAAATCGAAGTTTGCAGGTAAATTGCGTAAAGCGTTCATCGTTTCGTAGTTAATTAGAACAACATTAAATACAAGGAGTGTACTTACTTCACTATGTCCTCGGTGTTCACTGCGTTGATTTTTCCCTCTTTGACCGTAATTTATTTAGAATAATTAAAATAAGAAAAATATACATTTATTTTCCCTACTCTGAGCTTTTTTTTTACGATAACCATTTTGTCTATTACTGGTATTCAGCAACGATGTAATTTTGGGCCATCAAAATCGGAAGCCCCATTCCGTCTGCCGACTCATTCCAAATCCATCATTCATTCGCAACGAGACACTAAAAACTGGTATTTCCGAGTCAATAAACGTCTCTGTTTGTTTTTCTAACAGGAAACCTATTTACGTGATTGTAAAAACTAAAAAGATTTGTAAAAAAACGAAAACGAAGCGTGGGTGGCGGCCTGACGACAGTTTAAGTAGCGTAACTTGATACAAGTCCAAGTGTGTTTTTCTTACGCTCTAAGTTATCAGGAGCCAATGAGTTGATGATATTATTTTGCTGAAGGCTAGCGTTTATGAGATTTTGTCGGCGACCTTTTGTTTACGGAAGTGGCTTCTTATAGTCACTTAGCTGTAATGTTAGTTTTTGCTGTCGCCCTCAAATGTTATGTGTGGGTTTTAAGTTTTATGCTTTACTTGAGTCACATAACTTGAGGAGTTGTGATAAAAAACTGATCTTAAATTTAGGTTGGAAGTGTAGTGACCGTGCCGAAGCAGCAAACGGTTTTGGCATCGAATGAAACACCTAGGAGCGAGTGATTAATAAATAATAATTTCTGATTTGGGGCAATTTGTGACAACCTTAGAACGTTCTCGGTGTCAAAGGTGAGGCGATGTGTCGGTGTGTAGAACCAAGCGAACCACTCGTTAGACAGACCGATCGACACAGCGCTGTTTTAAGAATATCACACCCCTGGTCCAAAGATATAAGATGTATAATGTACCTAAAACAATAAATCCTTAGGCCTTTTTTACTAAAGTTTGTTGAAGATATCACGTTAGAGTGTGCATTCTAAACGATTATTTACTGTCTGTAATTTTGTCTACGTAAAACACGTTTTTTTAAGGGATATTTGTGCATTTTACTATTTATTTTATTTTTTACTTTATCACACAAAATCAAGTAAAAGTGACGGTACTAATGTCTAATGGCATTCTGTATCAAATAATCAATCAGAAATTTACACAGTAGGTGAATATGAAATAACTTGAACTTGAGCTATTTAACAACGAGGAGTTACAAATTGATTTAAGCAGAAATTTATTTAAGCCACTAAAAGTAACTAAGGACAAATAACTAAAACAAATTTTAATCTGTTTTATGCCAAAAATAAAGATTTTTATTGATCAAAATATTTGGAACGTGTAACCCAAAACTAATACTTATTTAATGCTCTACGTTAATGATTCCCTCCAAAGATCGATGAAGTTGATTGATACTCCGGCATTTGTATGTGTGCGCAGGCGCACGGGGAAGAGGTCACGTGGCAAATCCCGCGGTGCAACCCCTATTGGAACTTCATCGCTCTCACTCAGGTTTCCTCGAATACGTAAAGGTAGAAAGGGACGCCTACCTGTAATAGTGTGGGTAAAACAGCGCGGGCTCAAACATCTGCCAGGCTCTGATATTTTTTCATCTGTTGCCTTTAAAGTCGAATAATAATACCAATCCAGTTACGAATCAAGAAACGATCATTTTAATACCTCAATTTGAAACGCAAGATGATACCTAGAGCCAACTAATACTTGAAGCGCAAAATTACAGCACGGCTAAAATCTTTAAATAAACTGTAGGCGTCGAATCATGTTTGAGTAACTCCACATTTATGCTAGTCTGAAACCACTTTATACAACGGTGCTACTTTTTCAAAAGCACATACAAATAAACAAGTATGTAAATGCATAATTTAAATCAGAATAAAACGTTGAATCACTCATGCTAAAAATGAATACCCGAATTCACATGTAGGTTGCCATTCATCGGTAACTTCAATGCCTGAATAGACCTATGAGACTAAATAATGGAATGAAACTACCACCAAAACGACTTGATCTTGCTTTGCCAATTTATATCTGCTGTCAAACTTATTTTAGTAGATTCTTTGGCTTAATTCATTGGGTTGCTTTTTCAGTGTTCGAGGTAAGACTAACTGTATAGAGTAATGGAGTGTTCGAGTTAGCAAGGAGTTTATTGAAAACGAATGCAGCTCTGAGTCCCAAAGGAAGGGGCAGGTTCGTCTGGAGTGAAACAATGAGTATGAAAAGCTTATTGTCCGGGGCCTCAAAGTGCGGAGCAAACTGGATCGGCCATTATTATTAAAAACTCCAGATTGAAATTGAAAGGAAACGGTTACTTCGGCCATTGACGTCTGGTTTTGCTTTCATCAAAAATCCTGAGAGAACCAAAAAAGTCTCAATGAAGAATCAACGTGATGATGGTTATTGCTGCGTACTAATGCAAACAGTTTTTTAGATCATGGGGTTATCATGACATTGCTAGGCAATTCATTTCACATTGAGCGTAAAGGACAGAGATTTGTAACTGCTATAGCTTTGTCCTATGCGCTCGCCGTAAAATGGACTGCATAGCTAGGTCATTATAACCCCCTGGTAATAAAAAGCCCAAAATGGTATGCTTTTTAAGAAGTATAGTTCACTTATATTTACTACGAGTATATTATTCTATTCTCATAATAAAGAACATGCATGAAAATCAGAATCTGAAACCATAATATATTTTTAGGTTAGGTTAGATGTTTAAGATACCCTGTAAACAATATGGTTTCAGCAGAAAATAGCATTCGATGAAAGGTGTTTCGATGAAATGATAGACACCCCTTAGGCACCAACTTCTACTTTTTTTGTCCTAGCCAAGTATCTCGCCCAACTTCACTTCTATTTCGTTATTCACGCGATTATTTTTTAATTTAAATATTAAGTAATCAAAACAGTGTTAATAGAATAAATATTTTGGAGAACAAACAAATGAAGCCCATTAATTTGTGTGACCGCTCAAATTGTAGTCAGTAGTAGGCACTACACATGCTGCGTCTTTCTGTTCAATCACGGGAAAGGCTGCCCTCTTAGACAGGGCCTCTATTCTACTGCGTTATAACGTATCGCATTTGACGTGTTTTAGAATCGTTTATGTCACAGTTCGCCATTATTGTAAATGACATGAGAGTTCAAATCAAAACGTTGACGATACGGAAACACGACAAACACGATATCGTTATAACGCAGGGCCTCTATTCAACTGCGTTATAACGATATCGTATTTGACGTGTTTCCGTTTTGATAACTCTTATGTCATTTACAATAATGGCGACTGTGACATAAACGATTCTTAAACGAGTCAAACACGATATCGTTTTAACGCACCTGAATATAGGCCCAGTTGAATAGAGGCCCAGGCAATTTTCCACTTTCATATGTATAACAAACTGGCGTAAAGTCTTTGCTGCGCCCTAACTTATCAAATAAGTATCAAAATTCCCAAATAATATCGCTTACTTATTTATAACTAAAAACTCCAAGCGTAGTCAATTTGATCGACTAAAACCCGTCCGTCAAACCGAGCATGAAAGCGCGTTATGCAGGATATTATACCCTTAGAATTCCCCTTTGTATTGAGTGAATGCCTAGCTCGTCTAGATGCAGTCTGCTGCTTTATACCCTGACCTTAACTTACTTCCAGTTGAAGGTTCTCTTTTGTTCGCCATCTAATAAGGAATAATGCCGTCTGGGGAAACCCTCAATAGCTAAAGCTGACTCGCTTTAGCTTTGCTTTTACACAAATGTGTGTAATCACACGTTGATAGGTGACAATCGTGTTTACCATTCAATCTCACACGAGCTGCGTTACCTATGTGCGAAAATTTGACCCGAACGATCGTTGTATTGGGTTTACTACTACAACTAAAGACCGTATATCTCAAGTGATTATTCTAGAGCTATTTCAAGGAGGCTTGCATTGAGATAGGTTAGAGTTTAAAGGTAAGTCGGCCGTCTATTCATAAACACAGCTGTGAGTCGTTTAACGCAGGTTAGTCTGTCTCGTTGATTTCTTTAGTTTATTCGTATTAGGAGAGACAAAGGCGTTTAAATGAACGAATAGAGACTAGACTAATTTGGTTGGTAATTGTGCTCACAAAGAAAAGTTATAAGTAGTGAGTCGTTAGAAACAGCTACTTTTACCGATACCACTTTCTGGGGAGGTCATCTGGACATTTAGTTATCAATTTTGCAAGTTTTTCTACATAGAAACACATTATTTCGCTGGTTCAGAAGGTTATTTACAAATCTAATTAAGAAGATCAATCAAATCCTTCTAATATCATCATAACTGAAAAATCAGGGTGTGTGAATATTAAATTTGTCCCACAAAAACGATTAAAAGAGTTACAAACGGAGTCACGAGTGTGTCGCTAGTAACTACGAGTAGTTAAATAAACGGTTCTTTGAGCATTTATGTTAAGAAACTGTTATAGTATTTTGTGCCCATTTTTAATTGTAATTGAATTTTCAAGAATACCTATGTTTTAACCAAAATTAAATAATACAGCCTGTTTCGAGTTGAAATGTTACAAACAAACACTTTCACATTCATAACATCAACTAAGTCAAAAATCATTCGTTGCGATGTAAACATCTCCAGATTTCGTTACTCCAACCCCATTAGGTTAATGGTGTAAGGCTAAATTTAGCCTGAACCTGAGCGCATTACCCACATACGGCTCCACAATGCCCCACATGTTCCCAAGATGGCTCTTACCTTGGCAGAGCGGATTGGCGGGAAAAAATAACATCTTAAGTTACAGGATGCTACAGTTTTAGGACCGTCTTCGCAGCCTAATCTCTTCGCAGTGTTCGATTCCCCTTAATCATGATATAACATAAGATTTAGCCTTTTTAAAGAAGCTTGGTTTTCGCCTCATTGGCTTTAATTGTGTGCTACTTGAATTATTCTTAAGTACTTATACTTTGAGCATTGAAAAGATGTGCAGTTTAACGCCTTGAAAGATGGCTCTTTTTTAAAATTAAGTGACCAATGTTGCTATGGATGTCTTACAGGCGCTGCCTGTATAGCCTTTGTGATATGAAACAAACGTGGCTTTTAAATTATTATATAGTTTTTTATCTTAGTTTCTTATTATTATATAGTTTTATCTTAGTTTAGTTTTTAGTTAGTTTAGTTTTTATAGTTACATCTTAGCCTGACTATGCAAAATTTGGTTACAGAATTATCAACAAGTTTAGAGTTGTTGGTATTCTGTTGCTCTGCCTACCCCACTCTGGGAATAAAGGCGTGACGTTATGTATGTATGTATATAGTTTCTCTATATTACCAACCATCAATCATAATAATAAAATGCAATTAAATTCTAGAAGTACGTAATCCCATTTTATGTAACGAATAAAATCATAAATATTTTTATCGAAACAGAAACGGTGTTTGTAAATTAATAATTGCCATCTACACTGTTTTCTAGGCATTAACGAATATAATATGAATAACATTACCCAACTAAAATCTTTATTTAAAATTTAAAATAACTTTTTAATTAGGAATTTCATCCATGTTGTGAAACTTACTATCAAATTTAACATCTGCCACAGTTAATAGATTAATTTATCTGTTTTCTACCAAATTCCAAGCCAGGCCAATTGAGAGCCAAAAGTAATTATTTGGCAATGGATTAAGCAACAATGTAAATGATAGAGATCTAAGTAGATAATTTAATTATTTAATCTCCGCCTAGTATCAATTCAAAATAATTAATAAGGGGTTACTTACTCCAAATCATACAAATGAGAGCTATAGTTATGTACTTTCTCTTTCAAACTTCACCTAAACTTAACGTGAGTGAAAGAGACAAGAGAATTCAAAATTTGTACTTTATAATAGAATAGAACCAGGCACGTGCCAGACCACAAAAGTTAAAGGGCAGCTGGCGTGGGTGACTGACACTTTTACAGTAGGGATAGAATAAAATGGAAATCGACTTTATTTGTAGCGGTATAAGATCGTTGCCGAATGCATTTATACGATGTCGTCGAAGTCAATGATTATTATTGCAATTGATTCACTTATTTTTATTGAACTTAAATTTCAGTTAAAATTAACCCGATAGCAAAGTTATCGTCACTAAGGTACAGTTTTTTAATCTTTGCCCTTAACTTGGCAGTGTGCACCACAGGATACACACCATAATGTTCACTTTTTGTTTTTTTTTGGATTGATATTTTTTATGCTGGTTCGGAATCAAATAGGGTTTGAACTCACGACTTTTTTATTTTTTGCCAATTTAAGGGATACATGTATGTTTCTATTTTTTTCTTACTTTCGTTCATTCAGTGAAAGAGTGACATATGGCAGCTGTAATATTTTACTCTTTCATCTCTCATGAGTACATTTTCCAAATTCAAACTATTTGGTTCAAACCTTATTTACTGCATTTTCAACAAAATAATTGCTTATAGCGACTATGGTGCAAGAAGCCGGACATACGGAAGCTGCAAGTTCAATAAAACCTTTGAAAAAAAAACATGTAACTCAGTGAAATTTACACTTTCCATACAAGAGCATTTCTCAATTTTTTTGCGACATTGTGTGACATCTACAGATTAAAAAAAAAGGCGGGTAGGTAGAGAACATCAATATATCTTTTAATAATTTTCTACTGTGTACCAAAATATTTGTATGAATATTTGTTTGTTGTGTTTTGCGTTACCAAAAACGTATGAATATCGGTAACACAAAAGGAAATTTCCATACAAATATTTTTGTATGGAAATTTCCACATGTACAGTCAGCAGCAGAAGTAGCTACGCAACCGCAGAGCTCAGAATGATCTACACTCGACTCTATTGTCCAGAGCATACGTCGTGTCTAGATCGTTTTGAGCATGGTATTCTGCTTAGCTACTTTCGATGCTGACTGTACATAATGATCCAATAATACCTCACAACGTAAAAAAATATATGATCTTTACCTGTAAGGGAGATACACGAAATATAACTTTATTCCAAATTTTATTTTACAACTTTTTTGGTGTGACTTAAATGTATACTATGCCAAATTACTGCTTTGTAAGTAGCAAGAGTCTCAGAGAAAAGCCGCGGACAGACAGACGGACAGACGGACATGTCAAAACTTTAACCTTGTTGACTATGAAACCCTAAAAGAGGCTAAAAGTGTTTGCCTGACAAAACGGTACATTTATTTGTTTGAGTTGAAAATCAGGCCAGTGTGTTAAAATATGAAATAGATGCCTAATTAGGCGCCATAAATCCTTACAAGTGACGATAACGAGCAATTGTTTATTACCTATTAGCATACGCATGAGTAGTTAACTTTGATCTGCATAAGTCAATACCTACTTGTTCGGTTTACAATTTTATTGTTTAGTACGAAATCAGTTTGGTACATATGCAAACCAATTGAACAAATGACAAATACATTTTAAATTCAGTTTAAAATTTTAAATCTCAATCATTACTAATACGTACACTAGTAAACTTCTTGGCCTGATTGTGCAAAATGTGGTTATAGAAACATCAACAAGTCTTTTTAGAGTTGTTGGTATTTCTGTAGCTCTGCCTACCCCACTCTGGGAATGAAAGCGTGATGTTATGTATGTATGTATGTAATCATTACTACAAGCTACTAGAGTAGTTAACGTGTATTTTTTTATTTTATAATTGTAACTCTCGATCATCGCAACACCCAAATTTACTGGGCGTTAAAGGTATTGATTTATGTTTTGTTTATTTATATTTCACTGTGCTTACTGAATTGTTGGAAATGTTATTTTACATAAAAGTATAACGAGTTTCTTTTCTTGTTACTAGTAACAAAATAAGGACGACCGCGAAAACTTTTTTTAATTAGATTGATGGTTTTGATTAAGGTCCCGAATAGCTTCGTACCGTTGCAATTCGTGCCGTGCCGCGGGCGGACCCTGCGCCGGTTACTCCACGTATTGAGAATGATATATTTTTATTATATATATATATATATATATATTATATATGTATATATGTATATATATATTATTATTCGTTATTCAACGTTTTCAAAATTCTCATATGAATCGCGATGAAATAAATTAACAATAATATTTTGTTATTCTATCCCGATTCACAGAGGAATAAGCAGCGGGCTTCTGATTTTAAATATGTAGGTAAATATTTTATTTTGAATTTTTAGCGACGTTTGTTGAAAGCTCAAAAACAACAACACATTACATTACTTTAATATTGTTTTTTATGGCATTGAGAAGGCAAACGCACACACAGGCCACCTGATGGTAAGTGGGATCTGAGGCCCATAACAATTTAAATTCTAAAGACTACAATCTTAAGACTACTAAGGCGTGGTCAATTCTGAGGACTAATTTGGATTGCCTTGATGCTAGTAATTTCAACGGTTGTATTATCCCCACACCATACCACAAAACCGTGGACATTGCTGCTTGGCAGTACGTTAAGGGATAAGATGGCGGTAGGATAGGATAAGATCCGGATCGACCCTGCTCAAAGTCTTTCCACAACTAAAATAAAGCACCACAATTTTTTATTGTGGCTGTTATTATCAGATATTTTTGATGTGTATAGAAATGGACTAGCAAGCGACAAACAACTCTCCTGCAAGAAGTGCTTGCAAATATTGGAATTTGCGCTTCAAAAATCAAAATAAACTAAATCCTACCAAACCCGCGCACAGCTCCAAAACAACCCCTGCGCCGGCGCATTCGTTTTCAAAATGCTATTGAAGCACGCGAACGGTTTTAACTGTAGCTGTGTGCCATCTGTGTGCATATTCGTACGCATCTAAAGGAGGTATGTGAGTACACGCACACATGGCTCCGTTGGGTGGGACACCCCATGAAATTATTGTCCTGGCGTCAAGTCGCGTTTTGGGTAATTTTACCGCTCAGAGTTTTTTGTACTTACTAAGATTTTGTTTGTATGTAACCGTAACGCTTGTCAGGTACCTATTTGGCTGTATGTATGTACTATATAAACTCTTTAATGTGCATAATAATCAAAAACAAACAAGTTCATGGGCCCATCCTATCTGAAGCAATGTTTAACGATTACTCAGGTAATCTAAAAAATACATAATAATATTCCAATTATTTTTAAAATAAGAAATTAAGAATACTTCGCTATCACTTATTTCGTTTTTTTTTTAACATAAATCATTTGAAACCCGAAAATGCTAACGCTGAATCTAGAAATTTCACTTTTTTAAATAGAATGATACTGTATCGGAATGTCCTGCGCGTGAGCAGATGCTTGTATAAATATTCTGAATGGCAGCGCTACCCCATGCCGCCCTTTGAAAGGGCATGTGTGCAACTAGTAAACGTAAGTACCCCTGTTGATCCCCCCGCGCCCCGCCCCAGGTGCGCCCGCGTGGCACGCGCCATTCCCGCCGCGGCCGGCGCCCAGACGCCATCACAACTGCCTTCTTCCACTATCAATTACCAACGAACGGTACCATTGGGAACAATCGGAATATGTGACTTAACTTCCCAAAATGAGCTCGATCGGTGTCGTGGTCTACCGAAACTCGCCTATCGGTAAAACCCAAGTGCTTCAGGAATCCGTCAACAATACTGTGAACATAAACAACAACGTTAACCAGAATGTTAGGCGCGAGATTATCATTGTAAGGAAGAAGCAGAATGTCCAGTCGCCGCCGTCAGTTTCCGTGACTTCGCTTGTGCGCGCTGCCGACCCTGCTGTCGCCGGTGTAGCAGCAAAGAGACCGCGAGTTCGTGAGAATGTCGTCGAGGAGCTGGCCCGCTCCCCAACTCCTCTCGCAGTGGCACGACGAAATGCGCGGGAACGAAACCGAGTGCGACAAGTCAACGATGGATTCGCAGCTCTCCGACGACACATTCCTGAAGAAGTGGCTGCTGAATTCGAAAATATAAACTCAAACAAAGGTCCTAACAAGAAGCTGAGTAAAGTAGAAACATTACGAATGGCCGTGGAATATATTCGTAACCTAGAAAGTCTACTAAACATCGGTCATGCTGATAAAGAAAACAGTACACGTATGTCCATGGAATCGTTCCCTTCGCCTGCATCATCGTCGCCTCGAGACAACAGTCAGGAACGAAGTTTTTTTGCTCTTAACTCTCCTGCTGTGGATGACGATGGAGTTGATGACGACTTAGATGAATTAGACGGAACTCTTCACCAGTTACCTCAACCCCAGTACATAGAACTACCAGCACCGGAAAACTTTCAATTAGTATCCACTCCACATTTATACGAAGAAGAAGACGGAGCCGGGCAACCCTTGACGCCTTCGTCTGACTTGCTTGCAAACGAAGACCCCCATCTTCTCGACGGACATTTCCCTTTTCCCAATTCAGCTGAGCAATTTACAGTTATCCCTGACCAGAGCTTTTGCAGCGAATCTGAAGTACCGTTAAACGAGAGTGATTTTGAGGTAAAATATGCTGAGTCTATTCAACATCAAATCCAGAGAGGATTTATAGAGGAATCGGAGCTGCCTCTTGAAGCAATCAACCCTGATTTGATTATGGCGCACGAACAGTATAAGTTTAAAGAAGATACGTTCTTGGAACAAACTCAATACAGCGACGTGGAATTGAAGAAGGAACTCCCTGATATCCACGTGACTCCAGAAGACAGAGAGCAGTTTGAAGAGACATTAAAGTGGTGGCAGGAGAAGACCAGACGAGCCCGTCCTGATAATTGACAACGAAAGTTGTGTAGCTAGTAATATTTATGTAGTAGTAGATATTTATTGTGATGTATAGCTAGGTAGTGGATAACATACAGCTGTCGGTGCCAAAGTCAGGCGGCGCAAGGTGCACCGTAACGGTCAGTAGGTTTAATGAAGCCGGCACACTCGCGCGGGCCTGAATCTATGTGTTAGTTTTAATCAACAACTGTAACTATTTGCTCACGTTAGTCAAACAGAGTTCACTTTATCCAATAGATAACTCTGAATACTAATAGTTTAAGTGTAGATTAGGATAATGCTTTTTATAACAACTGCGTAATATTTATTTGGACTTTAAATTATTTTTAACATCTTCCAATATTTTTTTATAATTAGTAAAGTATTAGTCAATTTGATAATGACGCTTTTAGCCCTAGATTAGTATGTCTAAGCGTAATTAAGAAAATATGCGCTCTAATCGATAACTGTGTTATTCGTAGCCTTGGCATTTACTTGAACAATGTAATGTTTCATCGTTTTAAGTTAACTGCTGTCAAATCAGTTAACAACGTTTGATAAATCTATTATCGTACAATCTTTAGTGCGGCACTAACGGAACTATTTCAAGACCATTATACTTGAAGATAATGAAAACTACGATATGTACTATTTTAACCTTCGACTTATCTGTAAATATTGTTAACAAGGGCACCTTAATATAGTACAACTTATTATTACTGTACTTTAGTGCCTTCAAAAATTATCATGTGATGTTAGTCATTAGTGATATTATAACAATAAAATGTGTTAATTTAACTTATCTAATTATTATTTCTAGCCCTCATTCCGTATACGATCGTTAAGTAAAAGAGCCTATTCAGGCATTTTTTTCTTCCACCCCTTTAGAAGCAGCATCCCTTATGCTAATGCAACCAAATTTTTCGTCAGTAAATGACCTACTTTAACGCTTTGCAGTTAAATAAAAGCCGCAAGGGCCAGTGGTACATAGTTAACCATCAGATGGCTTTTAACATAAATTTAAAATGAAAAGAAGAAAATACTAAGAGACTTTATACTTGTATCTCTTGTGGACAAAGTAACTACTTAGTTTGTTTTGTTCCAACATTTTCTCTACAGATATTTTAATAGCGTATTTATAAAAGCTGTAAGGACAGAATCACTACCTAGTGGTTATTCAGTGATAATAATAAATAATAAAAGCTTATTCGATTCCACAGTAGGGATGCACATCACAATAATTATAAGGTTGGGATCTCCTATTAAGTATAACAATTCACGTATCAGAGAAAATTGATATACAATGATATCAGCTTTAGTAATTGTAATACATTAAAATGCTAAGTTTATTAATTTTAAATTAAAGTAACTTACTAATAGTATAAATTACAAAAACAAAAACACGTTTAAATGGAAAAAAATCGTGACCTACTTAGCGTTAATAATATCAGCTTGACTTTTTCAACTATAGTCTACAAGCTTATTGTCTTATCCTAACCGTCCGTTAGCAGGCTTAACTAGTACTTTAACTAAGGTTTATTCCCCGGCCCTGAGCCGTTAACGGTAAGCCGATAGCGCCATTGTGATTGTAATGCGCCGCCGCCGTTACCCCAAAAAAAAAGCTACAGCAGAATATCCTTGAAGGGTTCGGTAGTTTAAATATTTGAGTCGTATTCATCTTACGTTATAGTCAGAAAATAAAACCAACCCTCCATTTTGAACCCTTGTTAGTTTCGTGATAGTTAATTGGTGTTCAGAAATATTACTTTAGTATTTATAGGGTTAATGAGGTTCTGTTCGTTTACATTATAGGTAAGCATCAAAATACTTTTGCCAAACATTACAATCAATCCGGCACATATTTTTGATCAATGATGCTAATCAAAAATTAAATATCAATACACCTCGAGTATCAATTATCTTACTTTTATCAATACCGAATACAGTTTTTTTTTTTATTATATAATTATATTTTCCAATGTATCGCGACGCAGTAAATATTTTTAAGACTTGCAAGTACTGACCGTACAGTAACTTTACTTTGAACATAAATAAATGCAATATTAGGTTTCCAAGACAATATCGACCGGAGCAATATTGTAGCCAATGTTTGAATTACGGGACTCCAAACCCGGTCCTAAATAACATTCAATTTAAAATGGAGCTCTCAAGGACCCTGATTACTATTCGGGTAGAGTTTCATCTGATTTCATATTGTTAATGTTCAACCAAAGGGTCGCAGTAAATTTATCGCTGGGATTTTTGAAAATTTCTGGGCATTTGCGTAGGTTTTGTTGTTTAAACACAATTGTTTGTTTAAATGTTTAAAAAATATATTATATACAACGATTTTGTATTTTAGAATGAAATATGGGTAAGGACCAAATAGTTGGAACATAGTTAAGCGTAGTTAACCATAACAAAAGTGAAAAAAGTTCCGTTGTGACACGAAAATTATCCCTACAAATGTTTGGCTAATTTTCGTCGCACGACGGAAAACTTTCATAGTAAATTTAATTGAGTGAGCGTGGCCAACTTGTTGGTCCTTACCCATATTCGAATTCTATAAAATATTCAGATTTGACACGTTTAAGTTTTTTATGCAACTTGTTTTTTTATTGTATTCTACTGTGATCTCTCTGGGCAGTTTGTCAACTGACTCCGGATCTTAAGATTCAGGATCAGCCTAGTTTGATATCCACCGCATAATGCCTGTGTTTGTAACCATGTACATACATGCATAACATCACGCGTTATTTCCAAAGTGGGGTAGGCAGAGCTACAGAAATACCAACAACCATGTGTTTTGTTTAAATAAAATTATTCTTATTCTATAATAATTTTCTTGTTGGGACAATCAAATCACTACAATTCGTAAAAAATAGGAAGACCTTAAACCTAAAAAAATAGATTTTATATAGTAAGTAATATGTAACTTTCTAATGTATTTGTTTTAGATGTTGGTTTTCAAATAAATATGTAAAAAACACTTATTCCCAATGAAATATTATTAATATTTGAAATGAAATCCCATGCAACCAACTTTTTGCTCTCTAACGGTGAAAACATCAAAGTTAATATTTATTTACACTAGGAACGCAAACAATTTCATAGTTTGGAAACAACACATTGCGGTTCTTTCTTTTTCGTTCCGCACGCTCCTCTCTTCCGGGGCCAAGAATTTTAATTTCTCCTCAATTTTTTCTATCAAACATCGTCATATTTTACGGAATAAACGTCCTGCACGGTATTTTGGCTTCCATTTAAATATTTTCCGGTTCGTTCGTCAAGGGCTGTTGCTGGTGATTACAGATTTTGATACACGTGAGCGACTGACGTGTGAGATATACGAAGTAGTAAATGCTGACGCATTGTTTAATTGCAACGGTGGATTTTGATGCAAGGATTCGGATGGATGCTAATAGAGACCTGATAGAGAATGCACACTGCAAAAATATGCTACGGATCGTTATGCAAAAAATATCAGTGGTGCTAGACAAGTTGCATTCGACAATCGTTAGCGATTAGGTTTCGATTGATAAATGTATGGAATTGACGTAAGCCACCGACATAGTAACGTGACACTTACGTCAATTCCATATCGACGACCGTAATCTAAATTGATGTAAGGGACAAAATGGCGAAAATGAGTTATGAATGCAGTTCTATTCAGTTTTTTTTTCTCTATCGATTGGTATAGGTGACGTCTCGATAGCCTTAAAAAACATGCCCCTTACAGCCTTAAAAAAATGTTACTGTGACTCCGTATTTCAAAAAAATACGACGTATCTACAGCAATTAAAAAAACTGCAATTTATTCTTGGTGTAACCTTCATCTCGCAATTTACCTAACGCTGTAAGGCGCCATTAAATAAGTAAAGGTACGATACATCATTTAACGTTCTCAAAATTATCTACAAAAATAAAATTGATTCTATCATAATTAGACGTAACTATAATTTTCTAAATTTACCTGCGTCGTAAAAGACTATTATTCTGTAAGCAATTGTACGATACGCAGTTTTGCTTTCACAAATGTAAGGCAACAGTGACCCTTACGGTGATTTGTAAGTGTATCAAATATTTGCTAAGAGTATATACGACATTTTTTCACAACTACAATCATAAAACTACCGTCCCTTACATTAAAATGTTAGCGTTATCTCTTTCGTTAGATGACATACTCAGTGTTCGTTAATATAGCTAAATCACTCTCACGCACTTAAAGTTGCTTGAGGGTGAAAGAGATCTCACTATCACCTCGTTGTACGCGACAAAAAACATTTTAGAAAGAGCATGTCGCTGCTGGTTGTGGTTGACAGTGTTACCGGTTAATCTGATTTTTACGAAATCTACTGAATTTTCTTGACAATCTATTGATTTTTGAGCCTTGTACATCGATTGAAAATATGCCTATAAATGCATTTAAAATAATATTCCAAGGGTTAGTTATTTGTGCAAACAGATTATAAAGTATTTACAATGAACACGACACGTGATAACTATTTTTTTTTCAATTGAAATAAAATAAAATAATTTTAATGAGAGCACTATAATTCAATTGTTAGTTTTCCAATAAAGCTTTTACATACATACATACGTATAAGAAAAAATCCAGATTATTAATCGTTTATTCAAAGGTATTTTCGACTGATAAAAAACTATTCATTTTTCAAATTACACCTGGCTACACTGGATTGAGTGCTGCCGCTGCTTGCTCAGTTCTGTTTTGCACGAGCACGTCTTCACGCATGTTTCAAGTACTTAATAATAAGGAAGGCAACTGAGATAACGATGAATATAAAAAGTATTGAATCACTCTTAGCTCGACGCAATAAATTACTGCGGGATCGAGACAAGTTATTGCAGTAAGTATTTTATTTAATAAAATATCAAATTGTCGGCTACATGCAATTACCGTGTTTGTGTCTACTTATGTAGGTATATTATTTTGCAAGTCTTTAGAAATGCTATGAGGACCAAAATACTTTATCACGTTTCTAAATATATTAAATACCAATTCCTTCTAGGTACTATCCCAAAGCGTTTTCATAACGAATATTTAACTTCGCCTCATTCTGAAATGATAACAGCTACTTTAGCTGAAACTGACGATGATAATGAGAGCAGTGATGAAAATTAAGATAGGATTTGGCCTACTGCTAATTGTACTACTATTAGTACCTAGGTTCTAATTGATACTGTCGAATTAAAATTGTTTATGTTTTTATTTTATATCTCTAATCGTTTTTACACCGAATCGTGTATTTTGTTTTATTTTATTACTTGTTACTAGTCTAGCAATCGACATATTAATGAGAGCTCATAATGGCGTATGTAGTGATGTATCGTTGAACTATAATTATAAAACTAAGTATATGTTCTTCAGAACACTTTACTTTAATTGCGAACCTCGTATATTGCTGGTAGTAACAAAAAAATTAAGATTCAAATAATGAAAGTCCTGTAAACACTCAAATACCACTAAATAATTGCGATTCTGAGCTCTGGATAATTATGTCTATACTTCCATGATTGATCTCTTAATTATCCTAATAAATAACACAATTACATTTTATGTTTTCGTTTATTATTTCACCTAAGATAATTTCCCATGTACCTTTTACACCCTGTCATTGATTACTTTCAATGGAGTTACGATCACTTTAATTTCATTTCTTTAAATTTATTTGTAGATACATCAAATTTACTCTAAAGGCAACTGTTGGAGAAGGGTGGTATTGGACATTATGAATTTATTTTTTGACGTAAGGGACATGCTATCTCAGTAACTAACCGTTGTATGATAAATTGAGTTATTTGTAGTTAAAGAGTGGAAAAAAGTAAGTAATTGGCTATTTTTAGTTACATGATACGTAAACAAACAACAAAACTATGAATTTTAAAAGAAAAAAAAAATACTGTTTTTTGGCTCTCCTGAAAAGTAGCCATTTGTCCGTTACGTCAATTTAGATTACGGTCGTCGATATATTTTTCAATCGAAACATAAGCGCCAACGATTGTCGAATACAACTTGACTAGCCCCACTGGTCTGATTGTGCAAAATGTAACGTGATTACAGAATTATACCTAAACAAGTTTTTTTAGACTTGTTGTTATTTTTGGAATGAAGGCGTGATGTTATGGTGACGATGACTGATTCCAGTGCTTTAGCTTTTCGCTAGAGTTTCGTGTTTCCACCCCCTACTGCCAATACTATAAGTAAATACCTACTAAATGTTGATATTACCTTAAATGAAGCACATTCAACGAATGTAAAATGAAAAATATCACGACTTGATTTGTTCTTGAGAGACAGGCGACTTAAGTGTCACCAAATCATCACCAAATAACTTTAATTAGAAAGCTTCTTCATACTTTTTGTTTTATGAGATAGATTGTGTGTTTGTATTAACGGCGTCGGGACCCTTCACTGAGAATGATCTGACATGCTCATGCCCGGTGTTATATGGAAAGAAAGTCTTAATGCCCTCGCCAATTTCCGAGAAAATCTCTCTATAATCTATTGAAACTTTTTTCCAAACTTCAGAGAATATTCTTCAACTAGCACGAGTATATTGCATATCGTAAGCAGCTAGCATTTTTCAAACATTACCGCCAGCATTGTCCCACTTGAGCCCACCGGTAGCGAGTCGTTATTGGTTATTAGCCCACAATTACGACAAGTGTCCTCTCCAACCTGCTTATCTTTAGGGTTAGGGCCACTACGCTGCGTATCTGCAGTAGATTATTACTCTACTTAAATACTCGAGAACTGGTGTCTGTTGTTTCTGGTGAAAAATATTTTTAGTGGCTTATAATAGGTCTGGGGGATTATCATGAGCTAGCTTTGCAGTTCTGTTTACGCTCAGAGAAAAAGACAGAGCTATATAACCGCCATAGCTCTGTCCTTTACGCTGACCGTAAAATGAACTGCAAAGCTAGCTCATGATAACCCCCCTGTAAGGTGAATCACAAGGGAACACCTTAAAATTCCGAAGTATTTTTTTCCGAATATTCATTTTCCGAAAGATATGTTGTGCTTGAGTTATTTTAAATAAAATGCATAATTAAATTTCTATACTTAAGTTAGGTTACGTTTGATTTATGAGCGACATCGAAAAGAAAGTCTTATAATATAGAATATGAAAATTCGGAATTTTGATCAATACGAAGTTATGACTCTCCGGAGTTATATAGTGTACCCGAGTTAAAACTAAGTTATAACATGTTTAAATAGCTATTGACATGACATGTCTTTTTTGAAGCCCGCAAACGCAAGCAATCACAGGGTAAGGAGAGAGTGGCTAGCTATCAGGGACTACGTATAATACAATTAATATTTACCTTACGCACTTATAAATCTTTGAATTAGTACGATGACTATAGGTATAAAAACAATATAGAATAAGAGTCCATACTGCTTCCTTTCCTCTTTTTAATTTATCATCAATATATTGAAGGCAACAACGACGGTGCCGGCGGTTGCATCGCTCCAATATTTACCCAGGTATAAGTCGTATGTCGTGAGTTAAATCCTCGTTCGTAAATTCTAACCCCCTACTAATAAACGCTTTGTCCTTATCTGTAAATGCGACATTTAAATTCGACAGATAAGGACAAAGCATGGTATAACTATTCCAAGCTTATTCAACGTTTATTAGTAAGAGGGTAAGAATATTCAATTTTCTTCTGTAACACGTATCTAATTATAAGTAGCACTTTAGAGCTTAGTCGCTTTAACGTCACGTTTCAACTGCTGCAATAATCTATCAAAAGCGTTAAAGCGACAAGGACAAAAGTTTGTAGCTCCACCTACTTATAAGGCCAACTACAAATAAAACAAGTATGAAACGCTTTCGTGACAAACTGAAAGCCCTAAATCGCTGAACCTAGGGACATGAAATTTGGAGAGAGTACTCCTTGGGTATCCTAGAGATGCACTAAAACAGGACCTAGGTCGGGTAACCTATTCTACCGCGCCCGAAGTCGCTGGCGCCCTCCAGTATACCTAATAATAAGGCTTCCTTATTTCCCATATCAATGTTTACTTAAAGCTATTATAAAGATATATAACTTGGGTATAGGCCTCCTCCAATTAGCTACATTTTTCCTATCATGTGCTAATTGGTGTCCGGGTTTTTCCCAGTAGTACGGTTATGTTACCGCCCAGCGCTTTTTAGGTCTCCCTGCGTTCCTTTTCCTTCTGAAAAAAGAAGAAAGAAGTTCCTCTCCTTTTTCCCCTCACTACTTTTTTATTAGTTTTTTTTTTTTAATGTAGATGCGTTTTGAAATAAGTAATTAGAAGCTTGCCGAACTGTTAGGTACGCAGTTTGTTGGCGAGTAAAGCGCTCAAATTTATACCGTCGAGACCCCTTACTTCGCCTGGGTTTTGACACCTTTTGCAAAAAATCATCCAGGTTTCAAGTTATTTTGAATCTTCATGATTAAAAAAATATTTTACATATCTTAGGCTATCGTTACAGGCAATTAACGCTTTAAATTTCATAGCTTAACTGTCTTAAAATTGCCTTTAAAGTAGTAGGCGAAGTTAGGGAATTGTTTCCTAACTTCGCCTACACTATGCCGAAGCTTCAAACATTTACATTTGTTTGGCATACCTACATCTAGTCTAATCAATTTAGAATAACAGAGGAATATGAATCTTACATTTAGGAAAATAGGTTACATTTTAAAAAAACATGCGGTAGGCGAAGTTAGGTAACAGTATGAAGCAGTCTGAAGTTGGTTCCATACATTTGCTATAATGCTGATAGGGTTGCCAAAAATCATGTTAACTTACTTGACTTCGAAATAAAGGGAGTTAATGGTTTAAGTACAGTAAAAGATCCGTAAATTGTTGTAGGTATTATTTAATATTAAAAAGTAAATAATAAGTTTCGAACAAAAAACGTAACAAAATATTTAGGCTTCACTCATTTCGCTTACTTACATAAAAAAAAATACCTCTTTGGTAATCATTAGCTTCTCATTTAATAATAGAGATAAACATTTTTATAAAAAAATAGACTGAGCAACAATATTAAATTTGACGTTTAACCTTAAATTCACTTACGTTAACCTTTAAGGTAATTTTCAGTACCTACCTATTGACAATCAATTTGATCACCATAAACTCCATAGGTAGGTTCCACTCTAATTTACATAAATATGACTACAAGTGTGAATTTCAACAATATTTTACGTAGTTATGGACTCAATTAAAAAGTCCGTAATTTAATCCTTTGTGTCACGATAATTAACCAAATGATAGTATAACAAATTTCCGTTACACAATGGAAGAAAGTTAACGTCTCAATTAAGTTCTTAACTAGGTACGTATAATATATTTGAAATTCACCCACAACAGAATTGACAACCCTAGGGGTAGGCGAAGTTTGGCAACAAGATGGCTGATACTGTACCCTCAGCAACGTTTTTTTCATTTATAGCTTCTAAACGTAACTTAGATATAAAACAACACTGTCATATGATAGGATATTAGTTGTAGGCTATAATCAAATAAAAAGCTTAGCATTACCTGCTCTGTAGTATCGCCACCAACTGAAGTTAAACACAAAACCAAAAAACGTGTCAATTCATCCGGCGGAAAAAATGCACTGGTGACCAACAATGTGAAGTTAGCCACAAATTATTCGCAAAATATTGCCATAAATGAAAAATACTTACTATTGAGTAGTTTAGTTTAGTAGCTTGTCCTTCAAATATTCTGGGAATTTCAACTTATACAAAATTAGGCGAAGTTGGGTAGCACAGGCGAAGTTACGGGTCGCGACGGTAGTTAATCATGCACCCGAGCATAGTTACTAGGTACAACTACTCTTATCAACTAAGTAATGAAAGTAATGAAATAAATACTATTTATAAAAGATCTATATATTTTCTAAAAGGTACTTTTTCAACCTATTCTTGAGTGCCGGTTTACTTAGTTGTATTTTTCTCTCAACCATTCTGTTTCATTAAATAATTTGGGCACTAAATATTGATTTAATATTTTTCCATAATAATTGACTGCTAGCGGTTGTATTAACTTTTCCTCTCTAACCCTAAGAGGTGTTATATTTATTATAAACGGGTTGTTTATAATCCTGTTTGTAGTACTGCTCTAGAGCAATTAAATACATAAGTAACGTTACTTACGGTAGTCAAACCTGGTCATACACAAATAAATATAAGAATAAAGTAAAGTAAGTTTGAATATAATTTACCATGACCAGATGAACTTTGTCAACTACGAAAAATGGTTAAAAGAAAAATCAATACCGAACCTTAAACCGAATAGCGTACTTATCGTAGATAATGCGTCCTATCACAACAAACTTTTGAATCGTGCTCCAACGTCAAATTCTCATAAACAAGAAATGATGGATTGGTTGACAGAACACAACATTTCATATAGCCCGTTGATGTACAAAACCAGTTTGTATAATTTAATTAAACAAAATAATGAGCGGTTCGTGAGTAAAACATAGATGCAATTTTAAAAGAACATGGCCACTCCGTTTTACGATTGCCAACGTATCACCCGACATTCAATCCGATCGAAAATATTTGGTCCACGGTAAAAGGATATGTAGAGAAAAGAAACGTTTCTTTAAACATGCAAGGCATTATGAGTTTAGCAACTAAACGAATGAATACTATTACTGCTCAGGACTGGGAAAATAAATATTTGTCGCCATGTCGAAAGTGAAGAAAATAAATATTGATGTCAGGAAGGGGAAATGGATCGAATTTCAAACAATCTTATTATCAATACTTGTGACAGCTCAAATGAAGAACATGATTGCGATTAAAAGCAAAAAACAGAGGACTACTACTTATTCCATTTCTTAAGGGTATGTAATTTTATTAAATTAAGAGAAAATTATTCTCCTTTGTTGCAAAATGGGGTTACAGAATTATCAACAAGTCTTTTTAGAGTTGTTGGTATTTCTGTAGCTCTGCCTACCCCACTTTGGAAATGAAGGCGTGATGTTATGTATGTATGTTGCAAACGGTACAACCACTACAAATCGCACTTTTAGAATTATAGTGACCTAATTCAAACATTGTCAGCTTTCGATTTCGAGTCTTAAATTTAGTATTATAGAGACCTAAGTTGAAATTCAAAATATGTGGATTCAGTCACTATAATTCTAAAGATGCGAAATGCAATTCCATATTCTCGATAATTCATCTATAGCATGATGCTTACACGAGAAATGTAACTTGTCTCTATCTACTGATGGAAATCGGAGCCCGAACTCATTACAAGGGTGTCGAAAAATCAGTTAATTAAAACATCTTCAGTTAAAATTAGCCCAAACCGTACGCAATGCGTGGGAAAGGAGTCGCGTTTAGCATTACAAAAGTGCGCCGACGACGCCACTAGGAAGAGACCCGATCGGCGCAGGCGCAGAAAAAAGTCCGTTACGGCCCGCTATGGCTTTTGTTGTCTTGGGCTTGGTGCTAGGACATTCTTGATACTTGTGAGGAATCAACGTTTTTTATAATTAATAGTTGAACATTTAATATAATTATTAGTCATATTAGTAAATACGTTCAAAAATATAATGTTACGAGTTAAACATTATATTTTTATCGTTTATATAGGTACATGATGAAATAATACTTCCCGAAATACTTAGGTACAATTATGACATGTTTTTTCTGTTATGCTGAGGTCCAAAAACACTTTTCATTTTCGCAAATTAGTGAGTGCCCAAAACATTAGCGTGATAATATCCATGCAGAGAAAACTACGGGCTAAATTAAAAAAATGTAGAGAAGTATCAAGATACTGTGAGCCAACAACAAAGGCAAAGTAAAGTCAAAGAAGCTACCCTATTGTTGAACAATATTTATTCTTGCGTGGATCTCCTCGGCCTTTCAGCGAGGTCGCTCTTTTGTCCAGGGTTCATGGGAACGGGCAAAAAACCGCGTCTCGCCTATAGGGAACACCGAACAAAACTGAATAAGCACTTTTTCAACGCATCGCTACCATATCTACGATCCACGTGTTCACAGATTAAAAACTTCTTATAATAATCTCTGCATTTTATGCGGGGCCGTTGGCTGTTAGTTTAGGTTCAACTTGCAAAAGTGATAATGCGTTCTAAAAAACAGTTGTTTATAAATAATGGTAGACTCGTATTCGGCTTGCGTAGATAACCTCTGACTTATGAGCATAATAACATCTGTGGAACAACTGTAGAAGTATTTTTAACCTCTTTCCTACATCCGAGAAGCCAGATTGTGACGCCGTAGACAGAGAAATTGCACCAAATCTCGAAGTCTGTTCACAACATACGGTAACCGAGGTTGCCATCTGGCGCCTCCAGATTAACTAACACAGTACGTATATAAATTGAAGTAGAATGCTACAGTAAAAGTTGAAAAGTCACGGTGGCATATGCTTTCGTTTGAGTTTAATTTGTTTGAATCCGAATCGAATTAGTGCAGACTGCCGAAACCCGGTGAAAGTACTACACACTGTGTTATGTCATTGCATAATTGTCTGCCAGATAGAGTAATAGACAACAAATAAACAAGTTTTGGAATGGTGCGCTTCTTAAGTGCATGATATATAATACAGGGTTTGTTCTTGGTCTTGACAACTGCGAGGCTAGATAAGATGCATAACGCTAACGTAAAAAATGCATAACGCTAACGCAAAAGATTTTCGAAAACCGACAAAATGTATTAGCGCATGACGCGACCGTCGGCAGCTTACGTTTTTTTTTTGATAACGATAACGTTCTCGCTGGTATTGTCATGAGACGTCGTTATTCTACCTTATATATCTGAATAAGCTACAGGTTAAACCAATACTCATATCACAGAAAGTCAATTCTATTAGCTGGTATGTTTGCTGTACGATTGATTGTATCAAATTCGCAATACATATAGTTAAATAACATTCTATCACTGGAACTGGACCAAATGAAATATATGTAAACATATTGTGCAATATCGAAACATTAGAGGGGTGAGAAAAGAGCAGAACTTTTTCTTACGCTCTAATGAATCTCACTATAATTAAGAAAGTCAGTAATTATGTTTACATAATGCTTGTTAGGTGATGGCTAGTGATAATATGATATTTAAACTTATATTTAGAATTGTAGACTTTACTTTATTAGTGTAATTAACATAAAATAAAGAATAAACATTTTTTTGCTATACAGGGTATCCCTGAATTGGACATAAATATTAAAGGTTAAGAAAGCCCTTTCCTTTTCAGGCCAGATTATAGTTTTAACTTTTTAAACTGTTAATTTAGTTTAGGAGTTATTTTGGATTTAATTATGCTGGCAAAGTACGCTACCTTAACGTACACCTTCGTCTCCCTTGGCTTAAAATAGCTATAATTCTTAATTATAAAACTTTACAACAAATTCTTAATAACGTAAAAACTTATTGAATTACATCTGAATTCCAAATATCGACACAATTAAAAAAAACATAATTTACATAAAGTAATGAAGTATTTCTCAGTTTTTATTCAACATATTTGACTCTTCGTACTTAAAACAAATTGCTGTTGACTAAGTTGACGCAGTTTATTAAGATTTCAAACCAATGCTACGAGTACTACTTAATACAGACAAACAAATAAGTTACAGCTGCTTTTCATCCAAGCGACCTAATTTCGTTTCAATGTCGTACCCATCCCAGAATACTCAAAGTTTAAATTAGTCAGTTTTAAGCGCCTTTTTACCAATATCTGTAAAACCTTAGTAGCTCTTAAATCTAACTCTTAAAAACGAGTAACAAATTATATAAAGTTAAAGCTATATTCTGGACCGGTTCTGGCTTTCTAATGCCGTAATATTAACGTCAAGTTCTGGGACACCCTTTATATGAAGGCTGACAGATAATGGTTAAAAAGAATTCAAAAAAATAAAAGGTTTGAAAACACGTATGGAAAAATCTGTACCTAAATGCACTATTTCTGAGACCTAATTACCGCAGACTGTTGAAATAGATTTGGACACTTCCGACACTTGTAAAACGAAAAATGAAAATAAGCTTAGCTAACCAATATTTATTAATATTAATAATAACTATTAGAGGACAACCTCACGCAAATTGATCTAGTCCTTATATAGAGAAATAAATACTTAAATACGTAAAAAACATCCAAGACTCAGGAACAAATCACGCGCTCATCACACAAATATCTGCCCTTACCAGGTTTTGAACCCGGGACCGCTAGCTTCGGAGGCAGGATCACTCCAAACAAGGGCAACGTGTCGTTATTCAAAAGGTCAAAACGGGTATAATAAATCTTATAAAATTCATAAAATTGCGTAAAACCTTATAAGAAAAAAACCTAAGCAGAATGTTCTTTTATGGATAAACTAAGGCAACAACAACGAATTATAATCATTACAATCTGTACAAATATCGAGGTTAATTTAATTTAATAAAACAAATGAAATCTTCAGTACGTTGTTGTTATAAAAATAAGTAAGTTTGTAAGTTAGTTGCACAGTTAGTCAGTTTATTTGCTTACCGAATGCAGTTGTCTTATTTATTTAGTTAAATACCGTCAATACCACTTGTTTGAAAAGTGACGTGTTGGCGAAACAAAAAATGACGTACCTACCTAATTGTTTATTGTATTGGTTACGGAAACAATAGAAAAAAAGTTAAAGCTATAACAAAATTAAATCTTAAAGCTCCATACGTCAGTGTATCTCAAAACTACCAAATCATATCCCTGGATTGTTATGTTGTTGTTACGCCGCCGGCAATTCCAATTGTTAAAATTTTGGTGTTTAGTGGTATCACAACAAATGCCGGCAGTAACACACCCACCCATGTTGATTGAATACCTTGTTTACGGATTGACGTCACACATTAATTTTACAATAACAATGTTTTTAACTCTTTATGGAAAAATAACCTTGTTAATAAATAATCTATGAACGGCACCGACAACGAGGAAAATATAACGATGTATATACCCATTATTACAGTTTAAGAAATAATCATGTTTTATCCATTACTATCTCTTACAGAAGATAAATCATTTTTATTTATATACAATAGGTTAACTTAATGACTGTAAAATTATATGTCGATGGTATATAAAAATAATAGAAAGCCTCAAGTACACTTTACAATCCATTTTGTTTTCAAAACTAGATCACTAACGGGTAAGGACCAAATAGTTGGACCAAAGTATCCTAACAAAATGTATGGCTAATATTCATCGCACAACGGAAAAGTTTCATAAAAAAATAATTGAGTGAGTTAGCGTGCCCAACTTTTTGGACAGTCGCCATCAGATATAATATATCGAAGCGAACAAGGTGCTCACGAATAACTGAACACGACTCTATGCTTATGGCGTTACAGTGCACGTTTAGATATTTTTGAGCACCCTGAAGAGTACAGATATATGTATTTGACGGCGACTGGACCTTACCCTAAAATGCGAAACGGGCTACGGCCGCCAAAACTGTAAAATAAATAGAGCTACTCATACTTTAAAAATACGATAAATGGCTAAACACAGAGAAATATAGGCTTTGTTTGATATTACACCAAGTGGAAAGCAGAATACCAACTTGCTTCTACGACAGCCGGTGCGGGGCACCCCTCACGCAAGGCCCAATTATAAAACCAAAATAGAACGGTCGCGGGAAGTGTGTCACATGGCGGATTGCCTTACGTGCATAATTATAATTTCAAAACAAAAACTGGAAGATAGAGCAGTGAGTAGAAAATATGCAAGTAAAACGTTAAATGATTAAAACCTTCTAGAATATACTTGTTCTAACGAGTGGGTTCGTACTTGTACGATATAATAAATGTTAAGCAACTCATACATGAGGCAATTCACTTTGTATAAATGTCCGGCCTCATTGTTGATGTCACACCAAGGGAAATCGAGACAAACATAATATGAAAGAGTAGAATTGAGTAACATCAAGTGTAAGACACCACCTACCGCATGGGCGCTACCTCGCATTCCCTCGTATTTAAGGTAGTACATAGTAGGTAACCACTTCATGTAATTAAAAGAGTTAGTCCTTCAAACTCGTTTTAATGTGATGCCTAAGTTGCCTAACCTTAATAAATAATAATTTCGACAAGATATTACATTCTGATTAATGTAATGACGTCAAGTTCCAAAATTTTAAAGAAGTGAAGAATCAAATACATCATTTTTTGTTGATTTGAATTAGAGGAAATCAATTTTGAGAAAACGAGATTTTAATTCTTGATAATTCGACCGCATTGCAGTAATTGTTATCCCGATAAGACAAAAGTTTAAAACAAATTTTAAATATGTTTTACGCGTTGTTGCTTTGACGTTACCTTTCCTTTCACTAACAAAAGATACTAGTTGTAAAAAAACACAAGATAATACTAAAACTGAAATGTATTAAGAGCAGACCGATTTAAACACAGTAACGTAAACGGTGTTTCGGAAACAAAACCTAGGGTCTTTATTTTTAAATGATACAATTATTATTTGAAGGTGTGCGTATGAATTTCATAGCTTCTCTCAAGCAAAGGAGACAGCTAGTTGATTTTTCTTGTCTGTGTATTTTAACCATCACCGTTTCATTATAGATCGTACAAGCAGAAAACGCCTCTGGCTCTTGATTACTTAAGTATTAACCTATATTAAAGTTCATCCATGCACTGCGCTTCGTTTCGAAAATAAAACTTCGGCATTTCAGGAATTTCAAGAGATGCTTAACTCTGGGTACCTACATACCTTTTCATAGCTAACTTTACCCAAAGGTGAGTTCCCAGTACCCTATTTTTTTTTGTTTCTCTAGTTAGTAAATACCTACTTCCTAGTCATCTCCCAACAATCCAAACAATAAAGTCTCATCTCGCTTTGTTTAATTCCTTAGTACAAAGGATTAGTAGATAGTGGCATGACTCAAGCGAGACGATATCGTACGTTGTCCATGACGAACTCACGCGCGATTTAATCTTTACAACTAGACACCGGGTAAATAGCAGCAGAGCTAATAACTTGTGAAACACCTAATAGATAAGACAAAAAGTCCATAGTAACTTAGGCTTATTTTATCAACGGATTGCGATGAAGAAAGATCAAATCAAAATAAATGCAACTTCTACATGCTACTCGTATACGTACGAACTGTGAAAATTGGGTACAAAAATATGAATGCGCAGTCGTTCCATCAAGCTTTGCTCATGTTTATACTTGTATGTAGGTATAGTCGACCAATTTGATTCCTAGGCTTACTATGAATCTATGTTAAAGAGATATGGATTTAACAATTTGATTTACTATTTCTCTTTGACATAGATCAATATTGTATGTTTGTATGTAAACACTTTATCATACAAAAACACAAAAATAGGGATGTTCAAACGCAAACTTATCCCTTTAAGGAATCTCTTCCGGCTAACCTTTCGGTGATTGATAAAAATAAGAAAAAATAGGCATCGAGTAAACATAAATACAAATCAAAGTATACAGAAACTACATATCAAAATTAGTGACTTAAAAATCAAATTAATTTATTGATAACCTTAGTCTGTTTGTGCAAAATATGGTTACAAAATCATCAGGAACAATTTTTAGAGTTGTTGATATTTCTGTAGCTCTGCCTACCCCACTCTGGGAATGAAGGCGTGATGTTATGTATGTATGTAACATCACGACATTTATTCCATGGAATTCCATCTTACTTATGACTAATAACATTGGCTTAAGCTAAAGCTTTTCGTCAATAAATGCTACATTGCCAGTCAATATATGACTGAACTCCATCCTCAATCATAAGCTATAAGAATTGGAAATTCAGTGATGTGCATGAAGTTACTATACTATCGCTTATTACATAACATAACATTCCCAAACTTAGTGCACGTGTTATGCAATAACAAGAATTTGTTATTTTAATATTTCAACCCCCGTTAATAACTAAAAGCCGGATGCGAGCACCATAATGCGCAAGCGCATGCCAGTTCCGCAGATCGAGTCCAATTCAACCCTGCTTCCTCCAGGCATTCAGCCAAACGTAGCACTGCTCTAAATAATTCATAAATATTAATTATTCACTATTTTTTACATAAATGTCACAGCAAATGAAACTAGTCGTAAAATGGTAAATTTCATTATTTTTTATCTTTCAATAGTCTTACTAAGTAAGAATTATCTTTTTTGGTTAAAAGGTCAACATTATTCACATAAATATGAAGATTATGTAGTATCTTTAAGTTGTGTTTGGTGAGTTCATTGACAGCCCGCAAACGTAGTAACTTTAGCAATAATCCTAATAACAGTGCACAATGAGAACAGAAGATGTTTTTAACTGAAATTAGTTTACATTTAAAAAAAATATTATTTATTATTGGGTATCGTAATAATGTTTACCACAATTACCACCATAAATTGATAGGAAATATTAAAAAAGGCCGGATAGTATATTGATTTAAGCTAAAAAAGATCCTATATCCCAATTTCAAAAATCATATATCGCACGTAAACAACCATCATATTTCATACGCCCACCAGTAAATTGTTAAAACCGAAAGTAATCCAACCCTTCATATTGGGATAAGGGCAAGTCCGCTCAATAAAAAAACAGGGTGAGTTATGCGCTTTCTATCATTTCATAGGCTCGCGGGGAGGGGCACGCTTGAAGCGATCTAGTCAAGTTTTTTTACCTTTTTCCATTTCTAATTGGCAGCACGTGCGCCGTTTCCGCCGAGACACGTGGCACATTGGAATATTAAAATATTCGTTCCGCTCGTTCCTGGCCAATGCTCACAATCAATGATATGATATGCAAGCGCACAAAAGGGTAAAAAAGCGGGAACTGCTTGACATGGAAATAAAGGCAATTTTTTAATCACTGCCATAAGGTCCTCTGTCAATGTCTACTATGGTAATAAGTAATCAAGATCTCGAGTGAGCTCTCGATATTGCTCGTTTATTGATTTGTCCCAATTGTTTGATGATTGAAGCTGTAACATTTACTGTAGGTACATCGTTGTGTTTTGATTTTTTAGTTCAGCGAGGTTCATATAAGGAAGCTCTATTTAACGTGTACCTGAATTATAATGCGAAAAAGCCTTCTGCGACAAAGAATTAATAATTAGGGAAATTTATTGATAAAAGGATATTTTTATACGTATACACAAATCAAAAAAAACTTAAGTATTGTTATTTTGGCGTGACCCAATAAGAAGCGAGGTTGAGGAAAATGTTAAATTCTCTCGAACACCCAATTGCAGAGTTCAGTCAACTACAGGTGTCTCTCGTTCAAAGAACGTAAAGCAAGTGAAATAAGTTTGAAAAAATATATAAGGAGACTTAAAAACTTTGACTGGATTAAAAACCGGTTATTGGAGGTCAAATAACGAAATAAAGGTATGGTCAGTCTTTTTGTCTGACTCATAATATAGGTAATGCAGTTCATTTTGAACGAGGCCAAAAAGGAGGCCTGTGTCAAAATTCATTAAATTAAAAATACGAATATACTGTAATTTTTGGGAAATTTGCTAAGATTTTTATGCATCATTGTTTTATTTATTACCATAAGAGTAATTAGGTTTTATAGGAACTATAATGATTCGACCCGCTAATCTTAAGAAAACGTTTGTTCCCAAAAGTAGCACGTCCGTTTTGTTCATGTAAAACATGGGTCATACACACTCTTAAAAACAAAAGTTGTCTCTCCTGTGGTCAAAAGTTAAAAGCTTGTGTGCATATAAGTTATGTTTTTATATGATAGGTCTAAAGCAGTCCTGACGGCGTTTTTGCGGGAATGGGCTTGGCCAGAATATTAGGCCTTAAAAAAGTTAACTTTCGGTGTGTCCACAGGAAAGACGGTAACCTAAATCTGTGTATGACCCACATATCGTAATTGTATCGGAGAAAAATACCAGGACACAAATGATTAATCATAGCTGCAAGACGCAATTTATTTATATAGAACATTTCTCTGCTTATGTCACATTCGTTAATAACTTCCGCACACTTTACTCCATAAACACTCAGTCGAGGCCACTCTTAAAATAGCCAAATCCACTCTCCAGATGTTTTCCTGATCGCTTTTTGTCTTAAGCCGACAAAAACTCGTCGCGTACCACGTCGAACGTGGGAACTTCATGTGGTGGAGAAATATGTCCCAGATGGTGCAGGCTGGATGAGAGGTCCACGTGTCACAACACTTGCGAGGTTTCCGGACTATAAGGATTTGTATAGAGGTATAGAAGTTTATATAGATATATTTTTACTTGCACATCAATTTCAGAAACTTTTACTAGTCCTAACTATAAAGGCAGCGGTAAATTTATCGTTCGAGATATAATACTCTAACTTAAATTAATCACTAAATACCACAAATCAAGAAAAACATTTGGTATTCCATAGAGAAGCTTCTTAGGCATAAGTGTAAACTGTAAGCTGCCTTCGATTATAATTTGATTTCTCATTAAAATACTTATTATTTGGCTACGTTTTAAAACCAATGCTAATATATTTGATGGTACTAAATTAAAAAAGGAACGGTTTACTCTTTACTTACAAGTGTTATAGATGTAATATGTTCAGCTTACGCCGAGTGGTAGTCTATCTTTGTTTAAAAATCTGTGAAATACGAGCAGCGGTTTTTATGAACGACGCTGGTGAATCATGAACGCATTCACTGCTACCAAAATAAAATTAAATAAAAAGTTTATTTATAAATTTTAATACAAAAACCAAACTTGTTTACAACTTCATTCTTAAATATCCCAATAAAGATGGTACTTTGGTATTAATAACAGATTTGCATGTAAATAAATTATTTTAACCTTGTGACGCAACCTATCTCGTGGGAGCAATAACATCACGTTTTAAAACATGGTTGGAACTTAAACAGAATATATATACTTTTATGATGTACAATTTTCAAGAAAAATACAAATTTGACCTTATTTTCAATACTTAGAAAGATTGTATTGTTCTGATTCCTTTGTCGCAATTGTTCAGCTAAACAACAGCTGTGAGAATGACACATATTTGTTATCACTGACACAGTTCGTTATCTATCCATAAAATCATTTTATTTCTATTACAACGTAATTACTTACCCATAACTATTATAACTGTATGATAAATTCATCATTGCTTCAACGGCTTACCAATTTATCGACTTATATACTCGTGTTTAACTTAATATGACAGAAGCACTTGCGATTCCTCTGGTGTTGCGGGAGTTTATGGATCTCGGTGATCACTTACCATCTGGTGACTCGCTTGCTCGTCTGCCTTGTTCTTTTAATGAAAACTGTAATTACTTATATGTGTATATACTTAATGCACCCGAGTGATAAACCGATTGCACTAAGTGACATTAGTGACCCGATTATAGGTCATCGATCGAAGTTAAGTAATGTTATAAACGAATTAATTTCTTATCCACCGAGCGAAGTAGTATCGAACTACGAAGACCGGTATAGCGTCATTGGAGACCCGTTGCATTAAAAATTATCACTTTATACTGTATGCGACTTAGGTGACTAAGAGCGTGTCAAATGCAAGAAACGGATAAAAGAAATGCAGAGAAGAAGAAGTTACAACTCGCAACAAATACACTAGAAGAGATTTTTGAAATATTTTGAAATAATCGTCATTCTGATTACTGATGTGAGGGTCTATGCAGTTTATTTTACGGCGAGCGTAAAGGACAGAGCTATAGCAGTTATATAACTATGTCCTATTGTCTCAGCGTATACTAAACTGCATAGCTATGTCACAATAACCCCCCAGTTCTCACACTGTTGTTATTTTTTCTAGCTCGGAGTGAGTCACAGTACCTTAGACCACGCTGCAGTAGGTCAGCGGTCCTAGACAAGATGCATAACGCTAACGCATGCGATTTTCGAAAACTATAAAAATGTATGGAGTCGACATATTATTATGCGCTCAATGCAACCGTCCGGCAGCTTACGTCAATCCTATACATTTATGATAACGATAACGTTCTCGCAAAGCATCTGTCTAGTCTATTAGTTCTACTGCGCCGTTTTAATAAAGAATCGAAAGATTTACGTTTCTCTGATCTCTCTATGTGATCAAGTATCTACATACACTGTAATTAAATATTGATAAACGTAAAAATGTGTTTAATTTTTTATTTAACAGCAGTATTTGCGATGTCAACAATCTGGCAAGTATAACATTGTTATGGTATCATTTCTTATAATATTGATAATTGTGTGCAAATTTGTTGTAATGAGTCAGTAATTAGTGTTAAAAATACTTTAAATTATATCAGCCTCCTGCATCAGCGATTCTTCATTTAGATACCTCTGATCTAGGGATACCAAACGTCAGGAATTTTCCTGACATGTACAGGAGTTTTGGCTTTTTGTCAGGAATACGCAGATGTCAGGTTTTTTTCTATCGTACCTTTTTTATTTAAATTAGTACAGAGCAAATCAAAACCCCTGATCTGTACTTGTTTTTAACAGTTAAAAACTTCTGCAAAATTTTAACTTAATTTTTGTTATCTCGAAAAACATTTTCATGAATACCTACTTGCGCACACGCACGCGATACACTGCCCTCCCTTGCTCGCGTGCAATCACCGGCCACGGCACGGATTCGAGAGTCAGAATTTTATTTACAATTCAGGAATTATGTCAGATATTTCAGAATATCTATCTGGTAACCTTACTCAAATCGAAACAACAATTCAACAATTCCTTAATCTACATCCAGGTGATTTATCAGACGTGATCAATTCGCCTTTTAGACAATAAATATTGCTTTTGAAAAACCCTAGCCAAAATACGACTTTTCACGTTTCTTCATTTTAAAAGGACCAAAGTTCCATATAGATTTCCACCCCCACCCCTATTTGACCATACCAGATTTAAGCTGGTTTAATATATTGATAGACATCATTAAACCTGGTTACGTAGTCGACATCATCAAGAACTTATTCGTACGTATATGTATTCGGTTTACGTTAGTTTTCTATATCACCAGCACATAAACCAGAATGTATTATACATAAAAACCTTCCGTGAACAATTATCAAACTGATGGTGAAAACCGCACCAAAAGCCATTGCTTGGTTCAGGAGTTAACGGACATACAGACAGAGAGACAGACGCGGAAAGCGATTTTGTTTTATACTATATAAAATAAAATAAAAACTAAAGATAAAAATAAACCAATGCAAGGAAATGTAAATAAAATCAATGATTGTTTTAAAATATGTTTATATATCAATTTAAACACCAGAAACGTGTTTAAAACTTAATTCACAAACATGTCAATAAATAGGTACTGACATATATATTAGGCTATTATAAAGAAGTAACCTGTTTAGAAGGAGCAAAGCTCCACAATGTTTTTAAATAAGATTGGAGCTAACACGCAATTCGTATTTTTCCACAACATACCTAAGTACAATTTTCTTAAATAAATACGCAATCATTCAGTGTACACCTAATTAATGCGAATTAATTTCCAATACTTTGAACTATGTGAACTGATCCGTTGCTACTACGTATATGCACTTAGCTGTGTGAACAACATATTTGTAATCACGTACACAAATTGTTTTCTATCTATTTACTCGTTTGACAAATCACTCCGTAATTGTTTGTCAACAAAACTTAATTGCATAAACAGAATATCGATCTTTAAGCAGTTAAGGTCAACATAAAGTCGTTAAATACATTTAAATTAATTTATTATTCAACATGATAAAGAAAACTGCAATCTAATAAAGAGCATACTTGTATCAAGAATTTAATGTAGGTACTCTTATTCTACGAGATCTTTAAATTGTATTAGTTATTTATTACAGGTTTTATGCAGTTATATCACTATCAACTGGTTTCGTTTTTCGTTTTTTACCATTCCTAAAGTGTTCTTCTATTTCTATTAAAGTTTTTCCCCTAGTTTCTGGTAAACAGAAAAACAAAAATACAGTACCTAATAATGTGGACAGCCCGTAAAATAAATAAGCCCCCTCATGGCCAATGTTCTTGAACATTGCGGGAGCCGATTTCACCGTCCCGAAGTATGCGACGGACGTGGTCATGACACTGAAACCAGATCCTACACCCCTTGTCTCGGTAGCAAATAATTCACCTACCATATTCCAGGGTAGCGGCACCACACCGAAATTAGAAACAATTATATAAATTACTAACAGACCGAGTGAAATAAAAGGTGAAATATGTCTTATAACACGTATGTTGACTAGGTACAGGTAACCTGATAGAATTATAAGCGTAAGACACGTAGACGTTCCACTGAATAGGGCCATTGGTCGACGACCAAGTCTCCGAAGCAAGTAACAGGCAACCCCTAAAGAAATACATCTTAAAACATCGATGCCTAACATAGCAGCATCTGAATTGGTATCATCCCCGATGAGCACTTCCATCATCTCTGTTGTGTAAGCGCATATTACATTTACTCCTGTCAGCTGTGTTAAAATAAAGAACACGATCATAATGCATAACGGTTTCCAGAATTCCGGCTTTCTTATATTTGCTAATAATGTCTTTATCTTACTTTTAGTTTGGTCTCTCTGAGATTGCTCAAATATTATTTTGTCTAGTTCGTTCTTCATTTCGGGACTAGTTCCGCGGTACCACTGGAATGACATTATACATTCGTCTATTCTGTTTTTCGACGCCAACCACGTTGGAGACTCTTTGACGCAGTATGTCATTACGCATCCAATCATAGGAAACAAGCCGCATAGCAGAGCCGCGTACTTCCAATGCATTAAAGTCCCAAACAAATGTGACATGAGTACACCAAATGCAATAGCTAGCGATAATCCAGCTAGAAATAGTGATCTATGTATTGGGCTGCTAATTTCCCCGACGAACACAGATCCCAGTGGACCAAGCCAGCCTTGGCAGAATCCAGTAATAAATCTTCCTAGTAGTACGAAGTAAATGTTGTTTGCAAATCCTATGATAGCCCAGCCAGCCATGTATGGGAATGACAAAATAATCTGAGACGTTCGTCTTCCACAGGTTTCCATCAAATATCCCGAAATCAAGTTGCCAAATATGAGAGCAAATGATGCCGCGGCAGCTGAAAAAGAAGTGACAAATAAGTTGAAGGGTCCAATATGGCAAAAATTCACATACCACACACAGCTTTGAAAGGGTAGATGTAATGCATGCTCCTTGTAACGCCTTTCTTCTTTCGAAGTAAAACAAAAATACCAGCAAAGTTTTAACCTTTTAAAATTGATTAAAACCGCTAACTTATTTTGCTTGTGTGAAATTAAATAAAACCCACAAATAACGATACATCAGCCACTAGTAGTGACGAAGGATAAAAAGTAGAGAATAGGAAGAGATACCTACCAACCCATGACTCCATTTCAGTGCTCAACTTGCGGTCGAGCTTATTGTGTCCATGCTTGAGTTGTGGGATGAGCACAGCCGAGAACCCAGCCGTGGCACCAACTCCAATATTCAGCATCACTGTGCCAAGCGCCGCCAGCGCCTGGAGACAGTAAAAAAGAACACGTTGAGACACTAATCTGATAAGGGTGATAAGTTTCGTACCAAGGTAAGCCATTTCAATAAAAAAAAAATGGTGGTATTGTTTAACGATCTCTTACACAAAAATACAGGTACGAAGATGCATAAAACTAAGCGATAATAAAACTAACTTTCTTATTTGTTTCTATTGTTATCACAATTTGAAGGATCTTGGTCGCAAAAATAAAGTTTTGGGGGAGATATTAGAAAACTAGTTGATAAGCATTGTTATGCACATCAGGAGAATTGAGTTAATTGCACATAACTTTACCCGTGTTTATCTAATTCATATTTTTACATTTGGTATTTCTATATACTTAGTTAAACTTATTGCGCCAATAACGAAATAGTAAGAAAGAAACAAAACATAGAGATGTAAAAATTTACTAGTAGACCTTTTCATAAGTCTCCTAATTAGCAACTTTGTAATTGTGACTTCGTCATAGAATAAGTAAGTTATCATTTAAATATTTACCAGGCAAACAATTAATCAGACAGCACGTGTAACCCTGGCGCAGTTTACGGTTAATTTTCCGTTGAATTATAAAACGAGTTAGGGATCGAGAAGCCATCTCCCATTGCAGAAATAAATAAATATGTTTCTTGGGGACAGTCTTACACAAAGGTCAATTTGTGTATACACTTGAAATAAGCTCTTGGCTGGTACATATAGGATGGGTACTAGTACCCATCCTATATGTTCCTGTGTGAAATATGTTTATCTTTGTCTAGACAAAGATAAACATATTTCTAAAGAAAAATAGAAATCAGCCAAGACCCAGCAAAAAACAGTAGTTTTTACCACATAAATATTTACTGGGAATCGAACCCTTGGACGCTAGGTATATTGGCAGGCGGTCAGTTCTCTTCCAACTAGATTAACCGAATCGCATAAATCTTTAGGAACTCGTGTTTTAGACCCACAAAAGAGGTTTTTTATATAAACGTAATCACAATTCCAATCTACACCGGGCTTCTCTGACCCTGTGATTGCTACTTGGTTCATCCTCATAAACAGTATGTCTTTATCAGCAGTTCCACGAGCTTAGAAATTGATAATGAATTCCCATTGCAAGGTTTACAGTTTTTTACTTCATTGCATCAACATAAATTACAAATTAATTAGGTAATAGATAAAATATAGTTCTATGTTAATACACGAGATGTAATGCTCACATTAGAATCAATAATCGTCGAGTAATGATTTCGAAAGATAATGCAAGTGTACTTTGTTGCCTTAACAACATGTTTATAGGTCATCGATCAAAGAACTGTTATAAGCTAATTATTTCCTAATTGTGCGACAGTCGGAGAATGTCAAGGAAGACCGGTCTTAGTTCATTGTTTAATAGCGACCGTTATCTCCGTAACTACATTACTACGAACTGCATATTTATTTAAGAATGAACTAAGTATTGCAAAAATATTATGTGGATAAGTAGCGAAAATATTTTTAGTAAAATTGGTTTGTTGAATGTTACTAATAATAATTTATTGAAAGTGTATACGTTTCAAAATGACAATGTATTATGCTTGGTTGTGTCACAAATTATTTATATATTTATTAATCCGTGAAAAAACAGCATGACAAAAAAATAGACTAACGACTTATAGTAGTTATAGCCAATTACAGATTCTCACATTTAGAAATTAAGTGTTTTAGAAAGAATTAACGTTACTACTCGTACTACACAGTGCAGTAAGAGAAAAGAAAACAATTATTTATTTTAACAACTACTACAGCTCACCAAATTATACTGGAAGTTATAAACAACGCTGTTTTTTTATATTATACCTACTAGCGACCCGCCAGCGGCTCCGCCCGCTGCAATTTTTTTTTACATCACTTAGGGGTATGAAAAATAGACGTTTCGGAGGAGTTCAATAACGTACACCGTGACACGAGAACTTTATAAATTAGATTTTTGCCCTGAATGCTTGTTTCCTCGTCCTATTGAGGCAACAGACGTCATCTCAAAGCTACAAGTGACACAAATTTAATTATTAAAAACTCGGTAATTATTTACCATTTATGTGATGTAGTGTTTAAGAGTTCGCCTTAAATAGGTACAAGGTAACACTAGAAAATTGAGCCCATAATACTTTAATTTAAGCAATCCACACATATTTCTTATCAGAACCCGCCGCTTCACAGTTTAAAAGGTCGAATAGTTAGAACGAAATAGTGACGAAACCATCATGCGTGTACATTCAAGCGCGTAGGCTGACTAAATATCTAATTATTAAGAAATAATATTTTTGAGCCGAGGTTAAAGGTTTAGGTTTGTCATAAACACATTATCTATTTAACATGTTGACTTAGCTAAGTGTTAACCTTATATATAGTAATCAATTAATGCCAACCAAACAGTTATTTTGGTCCGTTAATACAAAACTGCCACAATATTAACTTTTCAGATGCGAACTTGTTACTTTTACACTGAGAACACAAATAACCTAGCAATATTATTTATATTTTGACACTTGGATTTATGTAATTGTTAAAATGGACTTTCCGTTTTAGCTAAGAAACTAGTTTTATTGGCGTAATACTTAACATTTTATCTTTTTCAGGGCTTTGCTTAATTTTTATGGTTTTTACTTAAACCTTAGTTTTAAATGAAATAGCACTTTAAACAGAAAATGATTATAATTATCTAAAATTAGCTGATCTTGTTTGGTTATTGTCGATTGGTTTCCCAGGCTCATCCCACAGCACTGATCACATTTTGCATATTAACCACTTTTCGCACTTAATAGATACGAAAACACACCTGTCGTCGAAACGGCGTCTTGACGTTATGATACACAACTTTTGCGTCACCATTTTCTTTTTCGATATCTTTCTTGTTGATTTGCTCCAACTCCGAGCGTGCCACCGCGTCGTTGACCATCTTAGGGCAACCGGTCAGCACTGCAGCACTCACGGAACGACAATTTTATGCTGGCCCGATCTCTTTAATAGATACCGCATTATCTTATCAACTAAGTAGGTATTTACACTGGCATCATTTATTAACAAGTAGAAGTAAACTTAATCACTATATAAACAAGCGTTATAATTAAACGAGAAGTAATTTTCAAATAATTGGTAAGACGCTAACAGAAAGCGTTATCGATCGGAATCTAGCTACTATTTGTTATTGGCTAATTTATTGGCTTTTGGTTTTTTCCTATGCTGTTTTTTATTAGGTTTACTTGCAATAAATAACTGATAAAAACCTCCAAAGTTCACTGTAAATTATGTTATAAAGTGTGCTAAAAATAGATTTCTTACGCAACAATGACGACCGCGCCCGCGTGTTCAACGATGTCCCATCTTATTTAGACCCTTATATTCGGATCAACAGCTAGAAACTCGAGGTCAAACAAGCCAGTCCGTCTTAGAACTGGTACTCCAGCACATTTTTTTCGTCTGGCCACGAGAACTAGAGGGCTTACAGTCGCGTCAATATCTCCGCGATCGTGACTGTGCAAACCTAATTAAAATAACAACTAACTTGTCTTATGTTTTACCTATGATCGTAAAAAATGTTTCGTCACCATAATACAAATAATAACACTGTTGTTGAATTGTGTGAATCAGCTGAGCCTATATACGTACAATTTCATGAAATAAAGTTTTTTTATTTTTTAAAACATACAATAAAATGCTGTTACAATAAAATCCATACAACATTATTTACATACATACATAAGTACATAACGTCACGCCTTCATTCCCAGAGTGGAGTAGGCAGAGCTACAGAAATACCAACAACTCTAAAAAGACTTGTTGATAATACTGGAACCACATACCTACGATATTATTTTTATTTATATTCATTAAATTTTAAAAAATACATTTATGGCAACCCCCTCTTTCAGAGCTTATATCTCTTAAACGGCCAGAACTATAATAATTTTTTTAAAGTTAATAAAAGCGTCCAAATCGGTTATCCATCCGTTTGAGGTCTGTGATGCCACAGACACACACATTCACACATACACACGTTAAACTTATCACATCCCACTTTTTTGTCAGGGGTTTAAAAATATATTCCATTTGGACCAAATTATATTTTTCAGGTGGGTACGAATTAGAGCAGCCTCGGGGTGAGGCACGCACGGCTCACCTATTTTGCTCAAATTTGTACGCGCTCACGCACTGTACGCGAGCAGCGCGCAAACCGCCGAGAGTCACTCTTTGACCGTGCTCAAAGGCGCCTCAGTGTGCGTGCCTCGCGTAATTTGTACGTGTATCAAGCGTGGCGCGGGCAGAACGACCAATCTAACTTGTCCGTGGGCGAGGCACGTACAAATTTGATAAAGTTGCTGAGCTGTTCACTGAAGCGACTTCTTCATTTTGTTACTAATTCGGTGAATTATGATAAACGCAGCCGCGGCTGACATCGTGTCCGACGCCATTTTGAAAAGTAGGCTCGCGGCGAGCACGCTGCCTCACCCTTGCATGTTTCAGTGCAATAATTTGGCTCGTGAGCAGCCTCTTCTTTCTTTTCTTTCTTTCTAAGATCTTCATGAGGGAAAGTCCACGTCATACTGTGTACCCGTTCACCCAGTGAATCGGTAATCCCTTGATAACGTGCGCAAATTGGGAAGTTTTATTATCAAAACATAATTATCAACATTAACTCTTTGCCCGTACTACAGGAGGTTGTTTTTTTCAAACATACAGGTGTCTTTTTCATGATTTTTAGACGTTCTAAGACCTTATTTTGAATTCATGCTTTTATAGAAAACAGATTAGTTTAATACTTTTTATATTATGCTAAGGCTACATTTCCACCAGAGCTGTGCGCGAGCGGAGCGGTAAGCGAGGAAAAAAACCACCAATAGGAGAGCTGCGCGTAGCGAGGCTAGGAATTCTCTTGGTGGTTTTATCCTCGCACACCGCTCCGCTACCTCGCACAGCCGTGGTGGAAATGTAGCCTAAAGGACGCCAGAGACTTGATAGGCGAAACATAAGTTCCTCGCTTTCCCACTTTTCCTCCCTGTATGTGACCTGGAGGTTCAGGAGTAAACCCCCGGGAAAGGAAAAAAAATAAAAGAGCCGCAGTTCCTTGATCCTTAGGATGACGACTATCGAATAAAAATATAATTTACATCTCTTCCAAAAACTTTACTTAGCCTATTGATTCGTGCTGTTTTATTTTTATTACAATTACCTGTCGCTACACGTATAGGTCATAAAATAGAAATCTTCCTGAGATCGTCGGAGTCTCCGTCTGCTGTTATAACAACAACTTTCTTCTACCTCTGGAATCTCAAGAAGTGGCTTCAACTTGGTCCATCTGAACCTGAGAGGCTAAACTTACTTAAAACAGTTTGGTAATTAAGTAAATATGGCAAATGACAATAAATAAGGTATGCTTCAAATATGGTTTGTCTTTATCTCTCACCGTGGCATTTGAATTTGACAGAAAGAGAAGGTTTTTGTTCGAGTGAATAAGGGAGTTTGACTTTATAAATGCCGACTTTATAGATGTGATTCAAGTTTTTTTTAAGTATGGCCCCATGGAAGTCTTGATGATTCTGCCAATGTTGCGGTTGCTTAAGACTGCCAGTATAGTTTTCGATTCTGCGATAGAGAAGGCAGTTTTCGGTAGTACGTCCTTTCGATCCACTCTACGACACACACAATCCTGCTTCAACAAACACAATCAACAGGAGTAATTAATGTTTAATATCGTGTATGTACAGGTAGTTTAAACAAAAAGGGAAGATCAGGACCAATGTTTTTACAAACTCTGAACAACGTCACTTCACTACATATTATAAAACAAAGTCGCTTCCCGCTGTCTGTCCCTATGTATAATAATAATAATAATAAATATCAGGGGACAATCTCACACAAATTGACCTAGTCCCAAACTAAGCTCTAGACAACAATAAACATACTTAAATAGAGAAATACATACTTATTTAAATATATATAGAAAACATCCAAGACTCGGGAACAAATCCGAGGCTGGCGTAAATATGTTGATAACTCGTTGAAAAAGAATGAAGTAATTTGAACTGTATGTAGTTTGTTCTAAATACAAATTTCACTAACTTTTCATCTCGACTTATCAACGTATTCACGCCATGCAGGGAAATATTCGTGCTCATCACACAAATATCTGCCCTTACCGGGATTTGAACCAAGGACCACTGGCTTCGGAGGCAGAGTCACTCCCAACTAGGCCAATGTGTCGTATGATTAGATCTTTAAAACTACGCAACGGATTTTGATGCAGTTTTTTTAATATATAATAGGCAGGTCGCTAGTTATATATAAGATGTTATCTGTATGCTCTTGCATTGAAGGCACAGTTACCCCCGAGAAATCGTAAGACAAAAACTTCATTAACAGTGACGTATGTGGACCCAAGCCGAAAATTAAATGTTATTGGAATAAACCTCATTTTAATAAAGGTTTTCCAGAAATGGTTTTAGGATACGATATTAAATGCGCCTTTAAAAAAGACTGAATAACTCATTATGCAACTTTGCATAATAATTTGGTACAGGAATTGTTTATTTGTAGATTTTGAATGAAAGTAATAGTATAAATTGTAGTGGTCGATTAAAATTAAATGTTATGTTTTCTTGGATATCTAGAGAGTACTTACTAGCTTTGTTTAGGTATGTACTAATTCATACGTACCTTGTTCTTGTTATCAGTTTCGAATATTAATCCCTAAAACAATTTATAAATAATGAATATACGTTCCCGGCCTATGCATTACATTTATCTAATAAGGTGCTTTTTTTATTTTTACACTTAGAAATAATAACAATATTTTTGTAAGTGAATAATTACAATGTTAATTTATGCATCAATGTTTATAAGCCGGAAGAAATTTCTAAAAGGAATATGTTCCCGGGGTAAAAATAACTAGGTCATCGTACCATAAAGTAACAAATGCTTTTATAATGCGACTCGCATAGATAAGGATTTAGGACACTAATAAACCCCCGATATGATGTAGTCCAAAACTATCCATCCTGTATAATGGGTAATAGACAAGCTTGACAACGATATTTACATGCCTACCTCTACAAACTTGCTTTGTTGTGCAGATACGAGTAATTTATTAATGTCCTCAGTCAAACAAACGTTCTCACATTTTTATATAACTCTAGATAACCCGCGCGACTTTGTCTGCGAAAATCGCTATCCTACTATCTTGTCCCATCACAACTATGAATTCATTGTAAAAAAATATAACAAAATACATTATAATATTTATAATAAAATACTTATAATCTTGTGAGGCCCATAGGAAGTGCATATTGTTGGTAATTTATTTTAAATTATATTTGAAAAACAAATATGTTCATTTTTATTTGCTACAGATTTAAAAATGGCATTTTATAGCAAATGTAATTGAACTATCTCCTAGCTGGTAGATTCAAATTGCCATTCACAAAATTCTCCTTGTTTGTTGTATGGTAAGTCACGTACTGTCATGAGGATAACACGTTGGTCTAGTTGGGAGTGACCCTGCCTCCGAAGCCGGCGGTCCAGGGTTCAAATGCCGGTAAGGGCAGATAATTGTGTGACGAGCACGAGTATTTGTTCCCGAGTCCTGGATGTTTTTTGTGTATTAAAGTTAAGGATATATGTATCTATGTAAGTTTGTTTATCGTTGTCTAGTACCCATTGTACAAGCCTAGAGCGGTCAATTTGTGGGGCATTGGTCCGTGATATTTATTTATCTTTATAATTTAAACCACCATCCTCTATGGGGAGCGAGGTGTTAAGAGGATTGTGAAGCGATGCTTAAATCGCGCAGCTGTGATAAATAATCCATACAAATTTAGCTCCGAGCGATAACTTTTCTTACCCCCTAAATCTAATCCATTTTCCACGATTTTTGAATATGTTATAGATATTATGGAAAACTAGGTCTGTACGTTTCCGCTTTTGATTTTTTATTTTTTTTTTCTTTGCAAAAAATATTTTTGTGGAAAGGAAAACGTACAGACATAGTTTTTCATAATATTTACGACATATCCAAAAATCGTAAAAATCGGCCAACGTTTAAGGGGAGAAAAACGGGTAAGGACCAAAAAGTTGGCCACGCTAACTCACTCAATTGAATTTTCTCTGAAACTTTCCCGTTGTGACACGAAAATTAGCCATACATTTGTAGGGAAAATTTTCGTGTCACAAAGGAACTTTTTTCACTTTTGTTGTTTGTATGGTTAACTACGCTAAACTATGGTCTAACTATTTGGATGGTCCAACTACTACCCAAACGTTATCGCATTTTGTATGGATATCTTTTGCTCCACAGTCCTCTTAACTATTCTCCATCTATTGTCTTTGCCTCCAGTTTAATAATCCTGAAGCATTATTATTTATTTTAGTAACATGACAAGTGTTTCCAGCCACATTTACTTATGTCGTTTTACCTTTGTTTTGGTCTGTCTATCTTCCCTACTCCTTGTGGCCCCCTTTCTATGATGTAGGTTAATGTCTATCTTTCACCCTACAAACGTGTTATATATGTCCTGTCGGCCTTTGACTTCATTACGTATTAATTAATTACGTACCAGCTGTTACCCGCGACTCTGTCCGCATCGATGTCATTTATAGCTTCCGCTGTGTTTAAGCTATCTCGTAAAATCTCTGAACAGATCTCGATGAAATTTGGTAAGTGTGGACCATACTTGAGTGGTTTAGCTGTGAAAGCATACCAAAAAGATGGACAAAGCTACTTTCACAATTTATAATACATAAAAAATTGATTTGCTCTTGACCTTGAGACCTGCAGAAAGCCAGGACAGGGTCGACGATGAAGCGAGCTTACCCAGAAGGTACCTGTTAATCCTATTTTTGAAGGACACCGGGTCAAACGCACACGAAAACACGGACGTCAGCAGGGTGTTCCAAATCTTGGCTGTGCGCATTATGAAAGTAGATTCGAAGCGCTTGGTTGGATACCAATCAAACTTCACCTCAAACAGTGTTCGCATTGTTGTGTTCCGGTGTGGGGATAAGACAACCGGTGAAATTACTAGCATAGAGGCATTCCATCTTAGTCCTTAGGGTTGGCAACGCATTTGAACTCTTAGGATTATGGTCTTGAGAATTCAAATGTCTATGGGTCTCAGATTCCACTTACCAGCAGGTGGCCTGAGTGCTCCTGTGCCTTCTCCTTAACATAAAAAAAAAAAAACTTGCAAAGTATTACTTTGACGCAGGTTTGAAGTTAATCAAAGTACATTATCCTTTTTATAATTACCACTTTACAAATATTAATTTTTCCGTATCGCCCCGTCTGGTCTCTCTTATCGTGTATACATATTTCATGTAGATTATGAATCTGAATAATATTGCTTAACTGTGTTAAAAATTACCTATACAGCACCCTGTAGTAGATCGTGTAGATCGGTCAGTACGGGCAATTCTGAAACTATAAGACGTACAAAGATATATTCTTAGGCTCCAAGTTATCGGTTTCAAGAAAACTGCAATCATAGATTAAAAAAAACTAGTACTCAGTTCGGGAACTGAACCAGGAATTGTTGAAAAAAAGTACATTATTTCTATATAGATATCGAAATAAATGGTTTTTATTACGAACACCTAGTAAATTAAATTAAACGAAATGAAAAACAATTAATTTTAGATATTATGTCTCCTAGTAACTTACTGCTTAAAACCTACACAGTAAATAATATACGTTTTATTTTTCAATACTTCCGGGCTCGATTTCCGAACTGAGTACTAGTTATTTTTTTTAATCCATGGATGCAGTTTTTCTTGTCACTAAAATCGATGACATGGTTCCTAAGAACAGATCTTTGTATGTCTCTTAGTTTCAGAATTGCCCATACTGACAAATCTACATATTGAAAAAATAATAATAAATAATTATCACCCTGAATACCTATTAAAAAAAAAATTGGAACCACCTAATTTTCAGATATCATCATGATGAGAAAATTACGTTCTTATTTAAATATGTACTTATAGTTACGTACGTGTATAACAAAGTTAATCAAACAAAACTAGTTACTTAGTGCATTATAGATTATTTACCTCAGAAATGAAAAGTGGTTAATTAATTTGCAAACAATGATACATGAGCGCGGTCGAGTGTCAAGGAAATGCTTTCAATTATAAACTGACATATTATTGGACTATACATTAAGGTGAAGTTAAAGTATTGCATCGATTAGTAATAAAATAAACTCATTTTTTGGGTTCCATGTCCAAATGGTGTCAATGGGACCCTATTTTATTTATTGTTTAATTATTTACTAACTAACTGAAACAATAAATAAAATACGATCCCATTGGCACCATTTAGACACGGAATCAAAAAAAAAATATATTAGCTAACTTATACTAGCACACATAATAAGTTATAGGACCCGGTGTTAAAATATAGTTTAAAAATAAAACAAATTAAAATTAAAAACTTAATAAATAATTAAATTTAACAATAGACGATTATTAAGTCTATGGCCTTGTTTCACCACTAGCACTCGGCAGAGCAGATAACTGACACACGGTGCTGGGGGTGGCCGTCGACTCGAGAGGTCCGTTTCACAAAGGAACAAACTACAAATTACAAGCGGGTAAGTCTCTTTCTGACTCCTTTTGCTAGAAAGTTCCGCTTGTAATTTTGAAATAGAGAACATGCATGAAAGTCATAATTGAGTTTCATTGATACGATTTAGAAGAAAATGTATAAAAAAGCATATTAAACGCAATACACTAAGTTTTGAAACGTTTATTTAGATTTTATGTAGAAGCAAAACTTGTTAAAATTTTAAAACTTCTTTTAATGTTTAGATTGTTTTTTTCAAAGATAATGGCAAACACAGTAATTTACGAAATGCAAATTTCTTTATATGGTCGTTATATTTAAATTTGGAACAACAGCTGTGACGTCATTCCTGTCGTCGATTTTATATAGAGCGTTTTTGCAAGGGGTCTGAACTATGACTTGAAAAAATTACACGTTCATTATTTCGCGTATACACTTAACACTATAGTTATTCCTCTCTTTCATAGCACTTTCCAGAGAGCGTAAGAAGAAAAAATTATGCATGTTCCCTATTGTAGCTTGGTAAAACGGGCCACAGGTACCGCGCGGCTATGGTCAGGAACCTCGGCTCCGACCGGGAGCACAAGTCCAGGGTAGGATAGAAGAGCAGGGTGTTGTTGATGTGCGTAAGAGCAAGGTGCAGGGGACTAGTGCCTAAAGCTGTGCTATTTTTGGGAACTGGACGATCCACACATTTTAAAGTCGTACAAAACACAATTTACTAAGAACTGCTAATTTATGGGTCTGTTTTGGTCCTTTGGAAAGAGCGACTACCTATAAAAAATATATTTGCGGGCCATTTTGAACTAAAGTTAATAAGCAAGAAAACACTACAATTTGCAGTATAATTGGATAAGTATTGTCGAAGTTAATCTCTGGTTTAAAAAGTTACACTTGTAAGCAGTTGTATGAACAAAATACGGGTGGGCGAGTTTTTTTGCCGGTGAGTGTATAAAGGGTATAGAGGTACTTACGGGTAACAAGATAATAACCATATATTTAAAACTAAAGGCAGCGTAAAAATAACCCTCCTCTGTCTGTCTGTGACTCTTTGTCAGTGGGATGTGTAATAGATAAACACTTAATGTTTTATGTCTATAGCCGCTATTGCTTGACCTGAAAAATCGCAGTATCTGCTAAACCGTAATAGGAAGACATAAAACTTTCTAAACGTGAGTTATTTAGTGATTATTGCCGGTATAAATCAAATAATAAATGAATAAATATCACAAACAATCTCACACAAATTGACCTAGTCCGAAACTAAGCTCTAGACTTGTATAGGTACAAGTATATAAGTACTTACTTATATATAGAGAAATATATACTTAAATACATAGAAAATATCCAAGGCTCAGGAAAAAATACTCGCGCCCATCACACAAATATCTGCCCGTACCGGGAGTTGAACCCGGGACTGCTAGGTTCGGGGTCAGGGTCACGCCATACCAACTTTACTAAGCTAACGTGTCGTCAAATACAAATTAATAAAAAAATTAAGCGGGCCATTAATACACAACTGGTACCGCACCCTTAATGTGGGAGTCCGACTCGTAGTTATTTTTAATTTATTTCCGAACTTGCTTTCGTATCTTACCAGGGCCTCTATTCAGGTGCGTTAAAACGATATCGTATTTGACACGTTTAAGAATCGTTTATGTCACAGTCGCCATTATTGTAAATGACATAAGAGTTATCAAAACGTTGACAATACGGAAACAGGTCAAAAACGATATCGTTATAACGCACTTGAATAGAGGCCCTGGGCCTCTATTCAACTGGGTAAAACCGTATTGCTTTTGACATGTTTTCGTATTGAGGTTACAATAGGTCTTATTTACTTGACAGTAATGGCGGCCAAGTTAAAAATAATACCTTAGCAAGTCAAAGACAATAACGCTTATTACAGACTTGAATAGAGGCCCAGCTAGCTCTACATTTTGCAGTGTTTGCATCATTGTGATTGGATGTAAAGGTAAAACAGTCGGCAAAATGAGCATACTCATACGTAATTAATTACGTATGAGTATGCTCGTCCCTAAATGTTGTTTGTACGCTCTGACGAGACAACCTAAACTTGCCGGTTTATAATCCGTTTGTCGAGCTCAAGAACGACTTGTCAGAATCACCTAAATGGAGGGCTAGCACACAGGTTTGTCGTGCGGATCTCCCGTAACAATAGAGACGAACTGAGCGACAAGCGAGAAAAACCAATTCGTGCTAGCAGTACTGAAAACGAAGTCAATAAACTCGTTAAAACATAATTATTTTACCTTAAGTTTTTTGAACTTCTTGATATTTCACAATGTATCTGTGCTAAATGCAGGCGTGGCCTTATTGCATTATCAAGTGGTGCATAATGTCAAAGAGTCATTATATAAAAATGACGTTATGCAAAAAAGGGAAGCACATTCCAACTCATAGTCGGAAGCGCTGTGTGTGTCGTTAGGCCTTCCGATACTGATTCTTGGACTTCAAATACGGTAAGTACAAATTTACAACGGTAGTGTTATCAGTGGATGTAATGGTTCTCTGTCTTTTCGCCGACAAATCTTTGACAAATGCATCGTTTCGCAACCTATTATTTTGCCTACCCGCTTTTATTCTGTAACTACAAATATTTCAGGATTTTTATAAAACTAAACTAAAACAATACAAATACTTGCAGTTTCGGAAATAAACGCGGGATGTCAAATGACATGTTTGTGAAATAAATCATTTGTGAAAAGTTGGTTATGGAATGATAGGATCCCGGCTTTAATCCTTAACATAGAAAAATAGGCTATTTTACGACGTGGTAGGTACCTACTCGATGTATAACTACAGATCGAGTCCACGTAGCTCCAAAACTTTTTATTAACTTAAATAAAATTAATAATGGACCTTTTGTCTAAAACCCAATTTTGCTAGTCACCATCTCAGCCTTTTCGAATACTAGGGAATCAAAGTGACGCATGGAGTTTTAACCAAATTACCTTTGTGGAAGGCTTAAGAATATGTTCTAATGCTGTATTACTAGAGCACTATTTCGCAATGGATCGAACGTAGCAGAATTTAGTTTTGTAAAACGCTTCGTGTTCCTACAATGAAAACAAACAAACCTATATACGTAGTAAATATTCATACAACATCGTTTTTGCTCCGAAAAGTTCATATTCATCCTGCTTTCTCAGTCAGTTTTAATACCTATCGATAAGTTAATTAAGATAACAAGACGAATATTTTTTTCCGACAAACTACGATGTCGTATGATTATGCACTACATCTGGGCCCGTCGCCTTTATCTCAGTGCATAAAGCATCCGTCACTTTCGCACTTACGAACTGGGGGATGATTCTTTCAACACAGCGCTGCGTCGATCTCAAAGAAGAAGTTTAAGAAGTCCCGTCGGAGCGTACAAAACAGATTTTAGCGCGTGCCTTCTTCATTAGGCAGCTTTATACGACACTGAACTCGACTCACCTGCCTGCTGCCCCCGTAAGGGCACAGCAATTTGGTATAACATGCGCTATTTTATGTATTACTAAGGTAGGTAGGTAGTCATAACTAAAATAATTATCCCTACTATACAATGCCATATCACCTTAGAAATAATAATATCAAAAGATGTTTAACCCAACTATCACAATACAACAATATGTTCTTATACACAAATTAGAGGAAAAATAAATTATAAACAAACAAGTAAACAATAAATAATAACAATTGCTAAAATAAAATATAATAAAATATCAACAAGACTTTTTTTATTTTTGAAATGTTAATTTTCGTTTAGGAACTCCTGATCACTATAGTAAGGTTTTTTAATTAAAAATATCTTTAAGCGGCGATTAAATATATCAATGCTGGTTTCCTCTTGTATTTCTCTCGGTATCTAATTAAATATTTAAGTATGTTTATTGTTTTCTAGTTCCCATAGAACAAGCCTAGAGCGTAGTTTGGGACTAGTCAATTTGTATGAGATTTTTCTCTGATATTTATTTATTTATTCATTTTAATATTACTAGTTGATTCCGACTCCGCTAGCGTAAAAATCGTTTATCTTTATTCCGACAGCAAACGTCCAAATTTCGGGATAAAAGTAGCCTATGTCCTATTCTTAATTCTAGTAGACTATGACCTATCTCTGTGCCAAATTTAATCTAGATCCGTGGTTGAGTAACAAACATCCAACCAAAATTTCGAATTTATAATAGTAGCAACTGTAACCCGCGAATCCGTCCACGTAGAAGGCGTTTATCGCTATCCACTCGGAAACCGTCCAATTTTTTGGGACAAAAAGTACCCTATGTCCTTTTCCAGGATTCGAACTATTTCCATAGCAAATTTTATCTAAATCGATTCAGCGGTTTGTCCGTGAAACCGTAACAAACTGACAGACAGACAGAGTTACTTTCACATCTATAGTATTAGTATGCAGCGTGTAAATTTCATACGGGCATATATTTTATTCAGACGTAGTTACCGATCGTACAAATCGTGTGAGAAAGATATTTTGTTTGTAACAATTATTATTGAAGCGTAGTTAATTTTTTAAAGTTTGTCTTAGGAGCAATGTATGAAGTTTGAGAGCGTCCATCAGTCGTCAATGTATTACCTGTATCCAAGTGCAAGGACGACATGTGGAAAATAAGTCTAACCTATATCAAGCGAGTGAACCGCCACGATTAATAAATAATTTAATATAAAACGGAATAAATTAGTGATCTTTTGTTTTGACATTTATTGACAAAGTAAACAAATGGCGAACCGTAATTAATTATATGACGAGTACGTGGATGTTTTAATTTAATTGGCGCAATGTGTGACACGTTGCTTGCTGAATTAATTAGTAAGAAAAAAATAAAACACAACCAATGTTGCTGTTTACACAAGTATTTACGTTAATTAGTGTGTATATTAACTGTTGTTAAAATACAGTGTGTAAATGGTATACGGGCGTTTATTAAAACTGGACATAGATTAAGACTCTACTAATCATTAACAGAAATAATTATTTTGATTACGCTAACGTATACACCGTTATTAATTTTTGAACGTACTATCGACCCGCAATGTACATCGAAGTCCATCTGTCAGGTGTCAGGTGTTATTTTCGTTTATAATTCATTGCATTTTTCGTTATACATTGCGTGTTAAATTATTTTGTAAAGTTATTTTTTTTTAATTTAATTTTAACAAAAGCTGCCTAAATGTGCTCAGTAGGGGTTGTACTAACCACAGTTAAAAGGAACGCCCGTATACCATTTACACACTGTATATGGCCGTATGAAATTTGCACGCTGTAGATAGTAAGGTGGGGAACACCTTAAATTTCCGAACTATGTTTTTCCGAATATTTATTTGTCCAAATTTCATTTTTCCGAAAGCTATGTTACGTTGGAACTATTTTAAATAAAATGCAGAATTAAGTTGCTATACGTAGGTTAGGTTAGGTTTGATTTATAAGCGAGATCAAAAAATAAATTGTTGTGATGTGATTGATTGTATGTATTGCTTCAGAAAGATGACGACGTCGGCAGGGGAGCTCCCGGGCGTGCAGTACAATGCGCGGCTGGTGTTCTACCCTCTCGTACTGGTCGCCTCCAGCCTGTGGCTCCTGTACAGGTGGCAGCAGACCAGCCGCCTCGTCAAGATGGGCAACAAGCTGCCTGGCCCTATGACCGTACCTTTATTCGGAAACGCGCTTTTAGCGCTGGGGAAGAAGCCTGAAGGTATTTTTAATGGCAAAACGAATGGACACCGAATATTCCTTTGTAATTGAAATACCGTACTATTTTTTGTAGTAAGCCACCTTTTAACTCAAAATCAACAGTAAGGTTCTGTTGAACTTTATAAAATGCTCCTGATATTTTTTGCTTAGCAAATTCCATTAACGACTAAATAATGAAGAATTGGTTCAGGAGGGTAAGTACATGTATTGAATGTTTTGGCAGTCCACTTAATTTTTATGTACACATGGTTTGCAACAATACATTTTTCCTGATTTTTCATTCCATGTCCACTGATTAAATTTTTCATTTGTCAGAATGCAGTAACTACCATTTGAAAGATAAGCGAAATATCGAAAATATTCAAACTTTTAACAAACTTTTACATTTATTGTATTTCGTGAAGAAAAGAACTTCAGCATATTAACTAAATACTCATTCCTTTCACCACTACAGAGCTCGTCGATCTTGGATTGAGATATGGGGAACAGTACGGCAACGTCGTCCGAGGCTGGCTGGGCTCCAAGCTGATTATCTTTCTTACTGACGCCGCTGACGTCGAAGTTATCCTGAATAGCAACGTTCACATCGACAAGGCTTCCGAGTACAGATTCTTCAAGCCTTGGCTTGGTGAAGGACTGCTAATCAGCTCAGGTAATAATTTTAGGAGTTCTAGGAAAATTAGGACCTTCCAAAACCGTTTTAAGTTGAATTTTGAAAAAGTTACACCCCATCTGATTCGAGACAGATTTTGCAAATAGTCTATTTTTATACAGACTTTTACCAATTGGAATTAGAAACAAATGTTCGATGTATTTATACAAATACCAAGCCAGGTTTCTTCCTATGTTAAGATCAACAGCAATCATGATTCTGACAAGCAGGTATAACTCGAAATTTCTCATTTCTGAATCTAGGGAGCGATGCCCATTTCGAAGTTTTCGACACTTTCGGCTTGATATCATCGTATCGCTTTTTCCAGCAATATTCGTTAAATACATATTTTTCGTAAAATTGAAGCCGTTAAGTGAGGGTTACTTTTGAATAAAAATAAGACAGCTTTAAAATTATGGATTATTAATGGATAATTTATTTTATTGATTATTTATTGACTTGATTTGTAATTGGCTTTGATTAGCATGATTTATCATTATTATACAGTTTTTTCGAGTTAGTATTCATAATTGTTCAATTGGATTTAAAGTTAGACTTTACAAGTAAACAAAGGCTGGGTATTAGGTTATTTAGTGTTAAAACGTGTACGCCAATGCGATTTTGTATTTTAATTTGTATTTGTATTCTTATTCAATTTCAGGCGAAAAGTGGCGGTCACATCGGAAAATGATAGCTCCTACGTTCCATATCAACATCCTCAAGTCTTTCATGGATGTCTTCAACCAGAACAGCGTTAACGTCGTCAACAAGATGAAAGCCGAGACAGGCAAGACCTTCGATGTCCACGACTATATGAGCGGCGTCACTGTGGACATCTTACTGGGTAGGTCGAGGGCAAAACATAAATATCTAATATATATTTATGATGCGGTTAGCCTAGTTGGTGATGCTGATGATGACGATGATCATCATTAGCCTAGTTGGTAGTGACCCTGCCTACGAAGCCAGCAGCTCTAAGTTCGATTCCTGAGGGCACATGTTTGTGTGATGAGCGCGTGTATTTTTTCCTGAGTTTTGTAGATTTTTTACTTATTTAATTGGGGTTGCTATACATTCAAAGTAGCGGCTGTTTGCAGCCAACAAACTGGGTTCAGTTCTGTGGAAGATATCCATAATGCTGTCGCTGTCCGAAATTAAAAAGAGCGTGCGCTTGATCCAGTGGAAAGTAGATTTTTCTATTTATAAGTATGAGTATGTTTATCGTTGTCTAGTACCCACAGTACAACAATGGAGTTTAGTTTGGGACTTAGTCCATTTGTGTGAGATTGCAGCTTAACATTTATTTTATTTATTCATCTAGTGGCACAACTAGGAACCCGCGCTACAGGATATAAGAGAGCGATACGAATCCTTAGACCTGAATAATATTCGCTAATCTTAATATTCGCTATCTTGAAAAAAAAAGTTACTACTCTATATCCGTATCCAGACGATTAATATAATTACATCGATTAATAAATATAAAATTTCGATGAACCGTGAATACGGAACAAACACCAACACTTTCGCTCACGAAGGATATTTCCTCAATCATGATCTACTTATTCCGTTGCATAAAATACAATACATTAATTTGTGCAAATGCGCTGACCTTTTATAAATGATTCCTGATTAATTTGTTTATACGATCACCTTGTACTTGAGTGTCACCGTTAATTTATTTAACTTTTACACCCCAGAAACGGCTATGGGAATCACAAGGAAGACTCAGGATGAATCTGGTTATGATTATGCCATGGCAGTTATGAAGTGAGTAACTCAACTTGTTATTTTACGTTTATTCATCTATTTCTTAAATTAGTTCGATACATTCAACTCCTTATTTTAAAACTAGTCTATTTTCAGCCCCCCTAATTGGTTACATTGACATGTAAATTATTTATGTACATTTTTGTACCGCAAAATTGATGAAATGCACTCTTCAAACAAACGTGTTACTTAAAATATGTGTTTTACTAAATCTATACCCCCTTACCCTTATGATGTTGCAATAATAAATATATTTTTTCCAGAATGTGTGACATTATTCACCAACGACATTATAAATTCTGGCTACGATCTGACTGGATTTTCAAATTAACTTCATTTTTCGAGAAGCAAGTCAATCTTCTTAATATTATTCATGGCCTTACAAATAAGGTAACCACAATAATTAGTGACATAAATTTCAATATCAACGAAATAAAACATATCAAATATACAGATCACTAAGCATTCAATGTTATACAGGTAATCAAAAGCAAAAAGAAAACGTATGTTGAAAACAAGGCAAAGGGTATAATCCCAACCTCAATAGAAGAATTAACGCGCTCTAAGGATAATTACGAAACAGGTTTAGCAAATGAAGCTAAAACTTTAGCCGATGCAGTCTTCAAGGGGTATCGCGACGATTTAGATTTCAATGACGAAAATGATGTTGGTGAGGAACAAACTAATCAATTTGCCAAAATAATTATTACCCTTACCTTACGTGTAATAAAAATGTGTTTATTGTAGGAGAGAAGAAACGACTAGCATTTTTAGACCTAATGATAGAATCTGCCCAAAGTGGAACTAATAATATCAGCGACCATGAAATAAAAGAAGAAGTGGATACAATTATGTTTGAAGTGAGTAGTATAACTGTAATTAACCTGCAATGCCTGAAATCAATGAGAAAATGTTAACACTGCAATTTCTTTCGAATCCAGGGCCACGATACAACAGCAGCAGGTTCCAGTTTCGTCCTCAGCCTTCTCGGAGTTCATCAGAACATCCAAGCTAAGGTGTATGAGGAGCTCTATGAGATCTTTGGTGATTCTGACAGACCTGTCACTTTCTCTGACACACTTCGCATGAAGTACCTGGAGAGAGTCATATTTGAATCCCTCAGAATGTATCCACCAGTACCGATCATTGCGAGAAATCTTAAACGTGATGTTACCATTTGTAAGTATCTAGATCATTTGGACTCTGCTTGTCTACATAATCTGAAATGCCAAATTGTAAACGAATAACTGTTTTGTCAGCTACCAACAACTATGTGCTACCTGCTGGGTCAACAGTTGTAATCGGCACATTCAAAGTGCACCGTAACCCTAAGTATTACAAGAATCCTGATGTATTCAACCCCGATAATTTCCTACCTGAGAATACCCAGGACAGACACTACTATAGCTACATCCCCTTCAGCGCTGGACCCAGAAGCTGCGTTGGTAAGTTTATTAGAAGTTATCTAATTAAAACACATTAGACGAGTTTATAAACAAAAAGTTTTATGAATTAAATTTCATCTGTTCTGTCGCAAGGTTGGAAGGTTTTATTTAGTTCACTAACCAGGGCCCTAGCCAAGATGCAAACGCTCCTAACGTTTTTCTTTTCTATCGCTCAAAATGTATGGGATGACAGTGACCACGTGGTTTATCGAAACGCACGAGAATGTCATCCCATACATTTTGAGCGATAGAATAGAAAAGAAAAACGTAGGAGCGTTTGCATCTTGGCTAGGGCCCCAGAGGGGAAATACTAGAAAAGGGCCGAATCTTTAGTACCCGAAACCGACGTGCATGCATGACTCGATGTATGAATGTGGAAGAAGCGACAGAGATTTGTCAGGATCGTAGCAGGTGGAACGAAGTGGTCTCTGTCTACCCCTCTGGGAAACAGGCGTGATTTGTGTTTGTATGTAAACCCCGAGGTTAATAAAAGTCGAAAAAACGAATAAGATTATATTTAAGAGCACACGCGGGATGGGTATTTGAATAAACTTTTGCAGTCGCTCTGCGATCGTTTGGTGGCAGAATAGAACACGCAAAAGAAAATTGTGGTATACCTGTGTAAAATAATAAAATCAAGATCGCGTATTACGCCGTTCTCCTATTTCAACAATAGCATAAGGAGAGCTTTGGCTATGTGTCTTTATTTTTTTAATATTTAATTAGTCCAGTTTAGGCACATTGGTTTTACAAAGCTTTCGTTCCTATAAAACATAAATGGGAAGAACAAAACATATCGACAGGAATAATTTTGAGGGAATAATTTTGTACGAACCAGATGCCGCTCGCATATCCTCTGAAGAAATTTGACTATTGAAAGTGGTTCAGTCGGTCAGGCTATCTCTCAAGATGTTTTCCAATAACCATCTCTAATTTTACACTTATTGCTGTGATTATAGGAAGAAAATACGCAATTTTGAAACTGAAAGTGTTGCTGTCAACAGTGCTCAGAAATTTCAAAGTGGTCTCCGACGTCCCCGAAGACCAATTTGTGCTGCAAGCAGACATAATCTTGAAGCGGACAGACGGGTTCAGGATTAAGATTGAACCGAGACAAAGGGTTCCTGCTAGCATTTAAATAATCCATAAACAAATGCTTTTAATTATTTTTACTATAGGCTAAAAGGCCGTTCCAGTGACAAAATTTGCATACACATGTTTGAAAAGGAACGAGATAATTATCTCTAAAATGTCTCTGGACGGTAGGGCTTCAAGGCCTCACAAGATTTTCTGTGCCCATACATTCACGGTGGGTATTTTATATTTTTAAGAATTACTTTTAGATTCTGATTTTGCACCAGGTTGCCGTAACGAAAGGGTTTCTATTCGTATAAGCAAACGGTACAGTCTGCCTAATACCTGCACACTTTTGTACCTTGTCGTTTTAACGCCTTCGACAGATAAGTGCCAGCTCACACATGATGTTAAAGTGACAAGGCGCTAAAGTGTGCAGCTGCTTATAATTCTAAGATCCAAGTGAACAACGACCTTCACCGAACTGTTTAATGCTGAAAAGTATTTTATATTAAACTAAATATACTTAAAAAAAATATTGCAAGTGGGTAGACTAAAAAAAAAAATGTCTATACGTGTATTTTACGTGATATAAAAGTATACAATACATGTTTTTTAAATAAAAATGTACTTAATCCTTTTTTTTCATAGTCATATTCATGGGAGTAAGACTATTCTTTATTTTGACATAAAGTTTATTCAGTAACCAGACCAGTGCAAATAAAGAAATAAACCTGCCTAGGTACCCAAAAGTTATGACGGGAAAAAATAGTCAACCTAACGTTTGCATATTCTATATACATATAGGCTTCATACTTTTGTTTTGTCTTCTATTAACCGAAACAGTGATGTTGAAAAAAAATTGTTTAAATTTTAAATTAATCATATGCTGGACTGAATTTTTTTGGTCAATTCACTTCCAATATATTTGTTAATATATTTAATTTAATATAAAATACTTTTCATTCATTAACCAGGTCGTTATATACTCGGATCCTGTACGAAGGCAATACAACAACAATACGACAATATGATTTTCACAACATAAAATTAGTTGGTTGAGCATGTCCACGTGACACTATTAATTTTACACCATGTTTAACTTCACGGTGATGTTTCGCACATTAAACCGAACAGTGACATTAAATTACGAAAAATACTTTTTGAATAGTGACATTGTTGCCATTATTAAGAATTAGGTAACTTTTAAAGGAATTCATTTTATTTAAAGTTCACTATTGTTACAGAAAAAGGGAAAGACGCTAAATGTTCAATTACTTATGAACGTCAGTCTTTGCCATGAACTGACAAATATTAGTTTAATAGTTGGGCTACCTTAATTTTAAGTAGGGAACTGTAACTTCTCTCATTATATGTTGCTTATTTATTGATGTGTGTAAGTGAATGCACACTGATTATTGATGTAATTTTACTGTGTTAGTTATTATTACAATTAATTGTTATGTGATAATTATTAGTATACTTAATAAAAATGTCCGTATGTAACTTTTTTGTGTGTTAGGTACCTATGGTTTTTAAATAAAACGCATGTTTTTAATATTATATAATAATATTCAATTACTCTTCATTATTTATTATAGGTAATAAATGTTGTAATATATAATGTAAATAAAATATAACAAAGTGATAATAATATTCGAATTTGTTTTAAATTTAAAATAAGTCTGTCGTAGTAAAACATACAAATAAACCATTAAAAAAACTTAAATTACAATTATAAGGATGTTGCTCACGTACTATATCCACGCTAGTACAGTCGGCTTAATAAGTAGCCGCACACTTAAGGGCTTTGTTACTTTAACGTCATTTTAACACTGTTGCACTAATCTGTCAAAGGCGTTAAAGCGACAAGGTACAAAATTGGGCAGCTACTTACAATTCCAACTGTACACAAACCGACTATATCTTAATTACACAGTGTTATTGTCTTTAGATATTTTGGAGATCACATTTTATTACTTCCAAAGGTTTCCGTCACATACTAGCAATTCCAGAACATCTACCTACGTATTGCAATAAACTAAAAATAAAAGGAACCATCATTTTATGGAAATTCAACCTTCTTGCCCTTGACATGACACAAAAACTTAGAGCACAATATAAAACTGTCATACGCATAATTTTCACTCTGCCGAGCTCAAGGCATAATAATTATTAGAAAAAAAAAAAGGATATTATAGACACATTTATTATTTTTTTACTAGATGTTGCCTATGACGCCGTCCGCGTAGAAATCGTTGATCGCTATTCCCTCGGGAACTGACCAATTTAAAATTTCCAGGATAAAAAGTATCAATATTATAATGTCCTTTCCCTTGGTAAACTTATTTCATCGAAATAGGTTCAGCGGCTTCGCCGTGAAAGAAGGGCAAACAAACACACTTTCGCATTTATAATATTTATGGATTACATCACATTATCAGCGGAGAGTTATGTATCACAAAACGTTACCAACTTCAAAATATGTTCAGTAATCTTTCTGTGCATGGTGCAATTGCTAAAAGGTCAAGTTTCAGGATTTCTTGAAATACTTATTAAATGGTAAGGTATTAAAATACTTATTTAATGGTAACGCACTAATTTAAATACAACTTTAGTTTACAATCATGTCATCTAACTAAAAATGCTAAAGAAACAACAACAAATCTATCAGATTCATTGACAACATAGTTAAATAAAAACCAACGCGCCGTCCTCAATTTCGCTATTAAAAGTATAAAGCACTTCTCAACTCAAAATTACATATAACCTAGTACACTTTAGTGAGTAACATAAACAAGTGTTAATTCGTTAATATTTACTTCTAATTAACGATGTACCTACTTATATTAATTAATGCTGTCAGTCAAGTTTTAAGGCTAGGTTTATAGTCTATTCTTACGGTAGATAATGTACTCCGTGGTCCAGAGTACCACGCATATCATGCAGCAGAAGCTCATGGCGAAGAAACAGTACGAGTAGCTGCCGGTAGCTTCGTAGATAACACCTGAAAATGACAAATATAAGGTTTGTACTTTTATGTAACAAGTACTGTACGATATGGAAATCAAGGACTGCGAAATGATATTAAATCTTGTCAATTTGACAGTTTATTTTCTCTTCTATCTATAGGTACCTAGCAGCAGTAGCAATGTGCAAGTAGGGGGAAATTCTCAGAAGTTTGGAAATACTTTCAAAAAACTACTGGAAAAAGGGTCGAATACATTTAATTGCATTGAGAATGTTCTCTTTTCATAGAAACAAAAGGCCCTGAGTCTGTGTTTTTTAAAATGTGTTTCGATGTATTTTTATTTTAAAACAATTATTTTCCTGTAATTTATACTATCTTGGTATACAAAAATATGCTTGTCAGTGTAATAAAACATTGTCATCAGCTTATCAGTTACAAAGTATAGGATGTAGTAATCAACACCAGCATCCTTCTAACACATTAAATATTCCCATCAAAATCTTCCCATTCCTTTTCCTCGTTTCAAAACATACAAATGACTTCTAGGCAGGAAGGGCTGATTGGGCTACCAGAACTAATAAATTAGTAACTTACCTATTAGAGGGTCCGCCATAAGCATCAACACCCCAGAGAAGATGATATGTAGTGCCAGCGCCGCGGGGAACCGGTCGGGCGCCGCCGTGGCCAGCACCAGCGGGAATAGCACCTGCACGGAGCAGCGCACCACGCCTGACACCACCGTCACTGCGAATACGTAGTACAGCTCGCTGGAGCTGACCAGAGCTGACAAAGAAATCCAAAATTATTTATTTATTTGAGTTAATTGGCCGGTGGCTTTTTTATACTTCGGCAATGCCAAAGTTCGGTACCTATATTTAAAGCGCAACCTACTGGCTGAACCATCTGACAATGATATATATTTTTTAATTGTTTCGTGAAGAGGGGCATCCATAGAAATTCTGCAAGAAGAGACACTATAACTGGGACTAAATATAAGGTGTGCGAGGAAAAAATCCACCAATAGGAGAGCTGCGCTGAACGAGGCTAGGAATTCTATCAGTGGATTTTTTCCTCGCTGACCACTACCTCGGGCAGCCTGAGAACTGTGCTCTAAGTTATTGAAATAGTAAAGAAGTGAATTACAAATACTGAGCTATTTCAATAAGAGTGGGCCACATCAGTGTAGAGTCAATCTGCTAGCGCTTTGGGCACGACCATCATTGCTGAGAAGAAACGCCGCAAGAAGCTCTGGCTTATGGACTTTTTTTTTCAAATAATTAAAACATAAATACTAAAAAGTAGTATACAAGGTACCTAATAGAGAAATAACCTTGTCCTGCCCAAGCATATTAAGAAAATTTTAAAAATAAAGGTTTCGCTGGCGTGTTGCAACCAGTTTTTCAATAGATCTAAAATAAAACTAATTACTCGTAATAGGAAAACAGCATTATAAAGTGTATACATCAAAGAGGGGTGGCAAGCACTAACAACGGATATACTTACAGATTTTTTAGCTATATCGCTCGGGTTGCTTTTGCATACATAGTAGGTACAATGGCAACTGACATTGTATCTCACACAACCATGACGATATGTGTCAGTCTTACTCAGCATCATTGATTTTGTGCATGCTCCACGCATTTATGCAAGCGCGTGGCTGTTAAAAGTGCCAAAATAAAGTTATTTTTACGCAGGAAATCACTCACTTCTGGCACATAACGAATAATCATAAAATGATGATCTAGAAGGCATTAACGAACTGCTGTATATCGCAGTATTTTGTATTCAATCATCTAGACTACCAACTAGATATGGAATTGAGCCTTTACAAAAAAAAATGAAAGCTTATATTTTGATGATCTTTTGATCAAATCAAACCGCCGACCATATCAAGTAGGTACCAAGTAAAATGGCTAACTATTTTACCCCCGGGTTCCTATATTCAAAAAGTCTCATTAAAATATGACGTCTCGTTAAAATTTGACACATTTTGTATGTAGCAAATGTCAAATTAAAAGTAACATTTTAACGAGACATTTTGATTATAGGAACCCAGGGTTAGTGTTTACTTTGTTAGTAACCTCGTGTGTCCGTAATTATAAAGTTCACTGTTACCGATACCGTAAACAGAAAAAACGGTAAACGGTTCAGCTAGATCCAATTACTACCTTTTCAGTCATTGAATTCCGAGAGTCCAAACCTTTTACCATATTTCTTTGGCTTGTTAAAATTAGATTGTTCCAATTTCTGTGGCCGAGACCTTATTTTTAAATTACTCGGTACAATTATGAGTAGGGCATTGAAGTGTCGTTAAACTATAAACACGAGAAAGGTTGTTATTTTTTTTTAACTATTTTCTGGAACTACTGCACCGATTTTTATCCGGTAGGTTTTTATAGGTACTTAGTTTGATTTTTCTTTTTCATTTGATCTGGGCTGGGATTTTACACGGTAATAACGATATTGTCTTTGACGTGTTTCCGTATTGTCAACTTTTCGAAAACTCTTATGTTATTTACAATAATGGCGACTGTGACATAAACGGTTCTAAAACAGGTCAAACGCGATATCGTTATAACACAGTAGAATAGAGGCCCTGTGAGGCTAGATAGTTGCATTCGACAATCGTTAGCATGTATCAATAGACAAATGTATGGAATTGACGTAAGCCACCGAGATTGTCACGTGGTACTATCTCGGTGGCTGACAACAATTCCATACATTTTTCAATCGAAACATAATAGCTAATGATTGTCGAATGCAACTTGTCTAGTCTCAAGGTCATTATTCTACTTTGTCTCCACAAGTATTGCCATCGTATTGTTTCTAACTCAGCCGCTATTACTGTCAATTAATTATTTAATTGAAAGTAATAGCTATTATTAGCTATCATAACATTGAAAATACAATAATATGTGAAAAGCAATTAGGTTTAGCCCGAGTACAATATTGCCCCTGTTTAATAAATAAATTATCCGAAGCTCTAGTGGTTTCACTAAATATTGTCGACAAGTGAAGGAGCTGGTTAGAGGTAGTATTTTTTTGAATACACAGAGAAATTTACTCGCTAAACCTGGCGTGTTTCTGATGAACACGAATAAAGCAAAAAACTAATCATTACATAGTATAAAACAAAGTCGCTCCCCGCTGTCTGTCCCTGTGTATGCTTAGATCTTGAAAACTACGTAACGGATTTTGATGCGGTTTTTTTTTAATACATAGAGTGATTCAAGAGGAAGGTTTATATAATATAATACTTTAACCCGGAGCGAAGCGAGGGCGGGTCGCTAGTAAACAATAAACAGAATCTATCAATCAGTCTTACCGATTCGCAGCAGAACTGTGATACATGTGCCGCCGAAGAAAATCTTTCTACTGTCTACTGCGTAGAAGAAAGTGACCACGGCGAGTAGGAACCTCGCCAATAAATCTGCTATCGCACCCACCATGACGCAGGTTGCGACCTCCATCTGAAATTAAATTAACTTATCATATTATAACATTCATTATAACTTGAATAAAATACACGTCACATTACCTAATCTTAATATTATTAGGGTTCTGTACGTACTAATGATAAAACAAAACTCTTATAGGATTACTCTTGTGTCTGTTACAGCCAATTTACTCCGGATCTACTCAGACTGATTAAGTTGAAATTTTGGATCCATGTGAATATCTGTTACCTAAACACGGACGTGTAACGTAAATTAATGAATTATAAATGAGAAAATGTAAAAACTTGTACAAACTGTACCATGTGACTATATACTCGTGTCAAATGCTTCTTATGCGGATCTCGAATATATTTTTATTTCAAATCAAACAGTTTTAAAGTTTTTTTAGAAAATAGATTAATATTGACCTTTCCAAACGCCTTATTTCCAAAATTACTGAGCCTAAAATTTTGAAAAAAATACATTTTTTTTACCTATATAGATAAACCACAGTAAACCTATTGGTACTTAAAGAAACAGGAAATTTCTCAAAACCTACGGAATCCTCTCCACGCGAGTTTAACTCGCATATCCGGTTTATTTTTACTTAGTCTATCTTTCTATGTTAAACACAATAACATAAAGGCGCCAATTAAAGGAATAGTTTAGACAGTATAGACGAAGGGGGGATAAGTGGTAGAAAATGCTGCAGGTTCCGTCCGAATAACTACCATCTGCTCATGGTATCCTACCACCTAGCAGCAGCAACGTTCTTACTGTAGGTGCTTCGATGTTAGGTTACAAAAGCCTGATAACTAGCATACATTGAGGAAGTTCAACTTTATATCTGACGAATCTATCTGGAATTTAAATTACTCGCTCGTTTGCCTTGCTTATACCATATACCCATGGTCTTAACTTCCAACGTATATCACTATCGCATGTATCATCTGCCATTATCAGCTGCTTTTAGATCAAATACAGATCAGCATGATCGAATAGGATAGGAAACACAGCATGATGGTGCTAATAAAATTGCTATATTTGAAAATATTTCATATTAAAAAAAGCTTTTGGTCGATTTATTTAAGAGCCGCTGTAATAGGGTGAACGACTCGTAATTTTATTTAGCTCAAATAAATAAACGTACTTTAGTATGTGTATTAAGTATGTCAAAATTAAATTGAAACAAAGTAATTTGATGCAATCCAAATAATGGCTCCGCCTGTTGCTTACCTGAATTATTTTTAATTGTGCTGATTCTCTGCAATGTTTTTGTTTGATATACAATAATGTGATTTATTGTTTAATGAACCATTATAAACTGCAGACTGCAGCTAAATCACAATGTTACGTACGGTAAACCCCTTTTGGCATCTGTCGGTATATTATATACTAGCGCCCGCCCTCGCTTCGCTCCGGGTTGAGTATTATACATCTAAGCCTTCTTCTTGACTCATTCTTTAAAAAAAACCGCATCAAAATCCGTTACGTGGTTTTAAAGATCTTAGCATACATAGGTACGGATAGACAGCGGTTAGCGACTTTGTTTTATACTATATAGTGATGTGATATGCCAGCCGAGTACGGTCAGCAGTACACTTTAGTGCTTTGTTACTTTAACGTTAAGCTTAAACTTTTGCACGAATCTGTCAAAGACATAAAGGCGACAAGGTACAATAGTGTCCAGCCAGTTATATGGTTGACTACACTGTTAATACTTTGGTTTACAGCTATTGAAGGTACTACTCAAATTTTCTTGTTGGTGTACATTTCTAGTGAATTCCTTACTTAACCCCTGACGGGAAACAATTGTCACAGCATGATCCCATGTAGTACTCGCATTTTGAAGTCGGTTAGTATACTTACACTAATCAACAACACCGTCAAAGTCGAGGGCACACTTCCTACTCGGTCATACTCGTACTTGCCTGTGTAACCTAATTTCTGGTCTCTTATGCGCAGTTTACAAGATAAAGATAATTTGTTGCCATTGATTGTGACGGTAGATTATCTATTGTTTGCCCGAAATTCATATGCCATAATTTTCACTTGCCCGAATTTTATATGCCCGAATGTTACATTTCCCAGAAAAGTTATTTAACATACTCTTGTTTTCCCGAAAGTTAGATGCCATAATGATACTGATGCCATACGTAATGTTTTCCATATTATTAAGTGCAATAATTTTATTTAATAGAATATTTAAACGCCATACTAAATAATTCTGAAATTCTGTGTGAAGGTTGGCACAATCGTATTAATACAATAATGGCAAAATGCCATCCCGGTTTTTATTTTTTCAGCACAGAAATTATAAAAGAATCGCTTATAGTAATGCTGCAAATTGAAACTATTCTCAATGGTGAACCAGAAATGAAAAGAAGAAAAAAAAACTATTAATTGTACTAATAAAATAAATGACATTATCCAACAAAAGCGAGTATTCAAAAGAAGAATTTTTGCGTGCTTTAGCGTCAAATCTGTATTTACATTAAGTATATATTTGTTATGTTACACTTGGTCATAATTAAATAAATAAATATATTGATTGAATAACATTTTTTATTATTATATTACTAATGTAATTAAACCTAACATATTTGTGTTCATTCACGACTGATATGGACATAAATGATCGAAACTAATGTCGACGGAGCTCCGCTGCGCGGAGCTCCTATTCCGCGTAGTTGAGGCGCTTCGCGCCTTGTTGCAACTCTAACCTAACCTAACCTATGTAGATAAATATTGCCTAATTCAAACATCACTATTCACCATTTACACGGATGGCAAATGACATTATGGCATGTGACAAATATGGATTAAAATGATTATGAAAAATGAAATTATTGAAATTAATATTATGGAAAACAAAGATTCTGTTATTTGACTACTATGATAAACAATCTATACACCGTGTTTTTTTTGATTTACGATAACTTTAAGGGCACGTTCTTCAAGTCAAATTAAGCTAATTTTCCGAAGACAGACATATGATAACTCGTACGGTTATAAAGATATTCAATTATTAAAATTAATCAGTTAATCACGTTAAACTAATGTAAAAGGCTCTTAATTGATACCTAACAATTTTCTTTTAATTACCTATTATGAGTAAAGAGTTAAGAGTTAATTGATCTTTACTTGTGTGTGTACGTCACGCTGACTTGACGTAATTGACACTAACTATGAGTTAACTCTAAAGACCCTTTTAGAATGATTGAAGACACAACATTTAATTACTTTGATCTAAACAATTTTTTATTTTTTTTTGCAATATTTTAAAATCTAATGTACCACGTAGTTTCTATACGTGTACCTAACAATATGCCGAAGTTATCGTAAATCAAAAAAAACACGGTGTATATCATATGAAATTATAAAATTATGGCTGGTGAAATTCGGGCATATGAAATTCTGGGAAGTAAAGGTATACCGTGACGATAATTACTCAAACGAACAAATATTTTCCATTCGTAATTTGTGCTTGTCTAAAACCAAACACTGGCAATCATCATTAAAGTTACCAAAGTAGCGCACCTCAGAGAATCCATAAGAGAAGAGCAGCATGGGCTCCATAGCCAAGTAGGTGACGTCTGAGACGAAGGCAAACCCCAAGCCCACCAGCGTGCTCACGAACCGAGGATCCTTCAGTAAGTCCAGCTCAACATTCTCGCAGATCATTTTGCTGTAAATATTAAAAACAAAACGTTTCACCGTATTCTGCAGACGTGAAGCATACTGCGTACGTTTTCGTTATCGAAAATCTTATAGGATTGAACGGTCGCGTCGAACGCTTATTTCCATTCGTTTTGTCAGTTTTCGAAAATCGTTTACGTTAGCCAGCGTAATGCATCTTGTCGAAGCCCCCTATCTATCCATTGTTAAAGCTGAGATAATTCAACTTATGTCACTTGATGGCGGGTTGCCGTTTTGACGGCCAAGACTCTTTTTGGGTCATTGAGCTGCATTAGAGTGCAATGTGTGTCAACAAGTTCATGCGCGATCTTCCAATCGGTTACATTGGTGGTGAAAAAACATTTAAGATGTAAACGCTTTGCGGCTTTAAATGTTAGAGAGGAAGGAAGAAAGCGTGCGCCATGAACTGGGATAAATCCATAACATAGCTATGAAGCAGGGCCTATATTCTACTACGTTATAACGATTTTGCGTTTGACGTGTTTAAGAATCATTTATGTCACAGTCAGCATTATTGTAATGGCATAAGAGTTATCAAAACTTCAAATACGATATCGTTATTCCGTGTAGTATCCCAGCCCAGTTCAGATTACGGTAATTGAATAAAAAGACGAAGCTATATACTATTACACATTACCTATTCGGAAAGGGGACTTCTCTTCCCTGTTAGGGAGTTCAAAGTGGCACTTCTGTTCAAGGACATTTTGTTGCCAGTATAAACTATAAACGCAATGAAATATGAAAATTTGATAATTTCAGCACTTTTAGGGAGTGTAATTAATTAAATTTGTTTCATCCCTAAGATCTTTTATTTTACTCATAGGTGATGTGAAAAGCAATATGTGTCACCACTGTAGAAAAAATATTTCCACCTTGGGCGTTAAGTCTTGAATCCCTCACTATGCTAAGGATTCAATGTACGCCCTCACCGTAAATATGTGACACAATCTACTATTATAACTCTGCCCTTTCCACTATAAGCGGCAAGCAGCTATGATGAATTTGTAAGTGTTTCGTCCGCTAATAAAGATAGCCAGTCAGTCAGTCATTAAAAAAAAACTACGTAGCTATGGCATGGTAACCACCCTGGTGGGTGCCACCCCTCTCTTTCTATGTCATTCCTCTGGGCGGTTATCCCCCGAACTAGTTCGACTAGTAATTTAAATATTTTAATATAACTTACATTATGCTTTTTTGTATGGATTCATGTCGTTTAGGTCGCTTTTCTTTAGGCTCGTGGTCATCACCTGGCAACATTTTTATGATCGAGTCGTCATTCTCGAACTTTATCTTCGAGGCATGTAGGACACCACAGTTTAACGAAAGCTCTGAAAAGGTTATTAGACAACACAAATGAGTGTTAGACAAATGGTTGATGAGAACAGATGCATGATTAAACAATATTGCGAACGGGAACATTTGTAACAATCGATTGCTACAAATGTTGCAATCGTTGGAAAGAGATACATCGAAACGTAACTAATTCTATAAAGAACTCTACTCATATTAAGGAAGGTTAATTCATTATTAATTCTTTCCACTAGAGCCACAGCAGTCAGTTGATTTAAGGCATGAAAAGGCAAACGAGCACATAGGGTCCCTATTCTACACGGTAATTAATACCTTATTTGCTTTTGATTTATTTTGTTGTTTTGTTTTTAACCCAGCCGCAATTACTGTCTAGTAAATAAAGAGCTATCAAAACGTTGACAATACGATAATGTACATAAATGGTTCTACCGATTAGAACAAAGAACCCCTACCATGTTAATGTTTAAGCAATATGATCTACTACAACAATGACCGTATCGGAAAGAAAGTAGAGATCTTTAGGCATCTCTAAAAGCTGGCACGTTTTTAAAATAGGCAAATACTTTTTTTTTAATACCAAGCTACCCTTTTCTATAAATTGCATCAAAAAACAATTGTTATTTTTGACAAACTCACAACATAAGGCGAATAAGCTTACACATCCGTTAAAATATTTTGGACGATTAGTGCAAAATGAAAGGTAAGATGATTAGAAAACTGGATAAAAAGTACGAGTTGAGTTTCGCAGGCGCGATAATAAAGAGATAAGCTGACTTCTGTACCCTCTCAAAGATTTGCCTAACCCCTGCCTGGCATCTAAATGTATCGAAAGTGGTCGTCAAGAATTTAATGAGACTCATTTAAAAGAAAGATAGATTGCAGGCGAAATCTATATAATACGTCGAATTCATTCAAATCAGTTTTTTATTAATAGGTTATTTTTCAGTTTCTTTTTGTTTTATTATCAGTTTTCACACAGAATATAAATTATATTATTTTGAAGTTTTCTACTTTCTTTTCGTTACGGTCCTATATGTATACATTATATGCTAATGAAAAGCAATTATGGACATACAGTATATCTATGATAAAGCCATCGGCTGTCTGTGGCTATCACTCATGAAATTCGTGTTTCTTAAAAACGAAATACCGTAAATTATGTACTGAGTAGAACAGGATGATGACAAATCACAATGACGCGCACGCAATCTTATTTAAAACCCGAAATGTAAATTCGTTTCACGATAAAGATTATGAATGTCAAATGTTTAATAAAACTTGATCTAATTCATTAATCTAGGTATAACCAGAAATACTTCGATGGATAAATCATTCGTTAATATCACGTACAAACCTGATTCACACGCATCCGGATTTTTGATCATATGCCATTCAACAGGGTGCATGACCAACATAGCGAAGACTAGATGCAGGTCTACCGCCATGATAAGGGCGAGGGTCCAGCGGAACCCATACTCGGCCAAAAGGTAGGTCACAAGCATGGGGAAGGTTATGGAAGCCATACTGCTCATGGTTTGGTTTGCACTCATCATAGCGGTCCGGTGTTTTGTGAAATAACAGTTGAAGGCTGTAAAACTGACAGGGATCATGACGCCAAAGCCTGCCCCTGTAAAAAAAATATTGTAAAATTCTAAATATGTGAGGAATTCAAATTAATACATAGGCAGATAAATTTACATAAAAATGAAATGACGAAATCCTACCTTTAGACATAACAGGTCATAAAATGTATTTTCCGTTACATAATGGAAGATTTTAACTTTTATAGGCCGTTATGTTTAAATATTGTTCGTAAATAAATCTATTAAAAAGTTACTCTCAGAACAAAATTTGCTAATGGACCATGAATATGAACTAAGAGTGAAGATGAACAAGCAAAGAAATATTATGTTTTATATATAAGTAGTTTTCATCGAACCTATCAGAGGACACAAGTTGCATTTTTTTTAAACCTTCTCTTTTCGTCTTTGTTGTATTGTTGTCCATTGTTGTTGTGTATTTGATGGCTACTATATACATTTTTACTATTTGTTTAGTGTCTATATTAAATGGGGGCAGTCTATGGCTACTATATACATTTTTAGTGTCTATATTATATTGTAAAGTGGCCGTTAAATACGGTTACTGCAATAGGGTACCTCTAACAACCCCAAAGGTGAATACGAGCTGGTAGGTCCTCTGCACGAAGATAGTCATAGCGTCTCCCAGCACGAAGAGCCCCGCGCCCACCAGCCCCACTTGCCGGAACGAGTACCTCTTCAGAGCAATCCCACTCAGGAATCCTGCAGGCAACCTTAGCTTTAGCAATGACAAAAACCATCAAAAAAGTTGGATCTCAACTCTTTACTTAGAAATAACCAGTCAGGGAAGATGTAGGACAGTCCCAGTCACAGACGTATTTTGTGTTTTAAACACTTTATACTTATTTGAATTTGTTGGGTAAATTTGCCATAATTGATATTGAGACCTTTGATATTGAGATTGTCCCGTGTGGTTGCCGGGTTAGAATAGTGCCACTCCATATCTTCCCGTGGATGTCGTGAGAGGCGACTAAGGGAATAAGGGCTTGTAGTACTGTTAAGCGATGGGCTTGCAACCTGTCACTAATACACTAGTAAACTTCTTGGCCTGATCGTGCAAAATGTGGTTACAGAATTATAAACAAGTCTTTTTAGAGTTGTTGGTATTTCTGTAGCTCTGCCTACCCCACTCTGGGAATGAAGGCGTGATGTTATGTATGTATGATGTTGAGACATAGAAGTTTTTGTGGCAAAAACGTCAATTGACTAGGGACTTCCTTCCGATATTAAATTTAACGATAACTGTTTCTAATACTTTTAATAAAGTGTCATAGTAGATAGTTAACGTTCACCGGATTAAATAGAAATTAACTAAAATACTGATCACTACCCATTGGATGCAATTCAATCGGTTTCTATACAAAATGAACTTAAACCAAGAGTGCCTTGCAACAAAGGCATATTTAGGTAAATTCTATGACATTGTGTAGCATAATAATATACTCTAATATACTCTAATACCTGCTCAGTTTTAGAAAAATGCATGGAAAATTGGAATTTATAAATAGAAAATCATTTATTTTTATCGTTAGTTTTGAGTTTCGGTGTATGGAAATTGCATGTTCGTATTATACGTTATCTCATAGTCATACATAATTAATTGTCATAAGAAAGTACAATTTATCGATCAATTATTATCGTTCGGAAGTCCCTAGGACAATTATATTCATGCCACAGGAACTTCTATCTCTGTTGATATTTTTTAGTGTCAGATTTTAATTTTTACCCTGGCTCGTTTTTTCTATCGCATATTTTCCATTCCATAAATCAATTTAATAGTGTCGATGGAGCTCCTATCTCTGAGTGCTGCTAACCTTACATAATCTAAACCTACTTACGTATTGACCGAAATATATTTGATAAATTTGCGACTGGGAGAAAATATTCCGGATCGGATAATTTACGAAAAGAAAATATTTTGGGAAAATAATTTAACAAACCATATAAACCACGTGTGATGACATGTGATGACCATGTCATTCAAAAACGGGTTACAATTTTGTTGCGCTCCTTTCCTTATCTCATGTCTCTTGATATATATATATATTGCTCATATTGGACGTCAATAGTCATAAGTTAATGATATCCAAACATTCAACTCTGAATAATTACAATTTAAAATAAGTCAAATTAAACCTCAAAAATGGTTGATATGTATAAATTGATGGTGGCATCTGATACTTATTTGAAATAGCAGCCAACGCCCTTCTAAAACAAGAGCATAACAGTTGTAATTCTTACGGTTAACAAAAAATTGTATGACACAGGTATCAATTTTCCCGTTCCCATTCATAGTATTTAAATAGACAAATTGATTCGAACCAATAAATCATACATTCGACGAATTGAAATGTCTCCCTGGCAACAGTCCTTCAGCTATCGTTTGATCAACCGATTTGCTAGACTAGGCCGCCCACATCAATTAGGGACAGTAACTCGATCCAAGCCGATATTTGAGCTAGAGATTAGACCAAGAAAGTTCAGCCTATAGACATTTTGTATCAATTAAACACGGGTCAAATAGCAGTCGTTGGCTTGAGAGAGAAAAAAGCCGTTTGAACATTTTGGTCATTTACTCTAATTTAAAGGTATGATAGTAATTTTCCAATGAGAATAAAGCCAAAGCAGTAATGTACAATCAATAAATCAAAGCAATTTAATTTAATTGTCATAAGAAAGTACAATTTAATTTAAGGGAATAAGGGCTTGTAGTATTGTTAGGCGATGGGCTTGCAACCTGTCACTAATACACTAGTAAACTTCTTGGCCTAATTGTGCAAAATGTAGTTACAGAATTATCAACAAGTCTTTTTAGAATTGTTGGTATTTCTGTAGCTCTGCCTACCCTACTCTGGGAATGAAGGCGTGATGTTATTTTTATTTAATTTTAAGTGTTGTTTGAATAACATCCTGTACAATCTCGCTAATGCTTCAATCACATCATCAGTTCTCATCTAATGATACGTTTTAAACGTATTTAATCAATGATGAACATAAAAATAATGAATGCGCTCTTATATAAAAAGGATGACAGTGGAATAATATTTAAGGTCAATATCAGTTTACTAGATGTTCGTGATCATGATCGCATTGAGCATCTAGATCTAGATCCGATTCCCAGGTAATTGCCCAGTTTTCTTTTTGGTGATGACTGTCGTGACTCACGCGCTATTTTTATCTTTTGTCTATAATGAAATATATATTATTGTTAGGTTTAGAGGAAGGTAAGTATTGAGTTGAGTTTAATAGTCTAGGTATATGCTTAAACACATATCGCTCGACATGTCTGCAGTTAATGTTTCCAAGTGACTTCGTTCAATCACTTAAAAACCAACACATCCTAATAAAACTATAGATGGTCTTAACATGATCAAATTTTGCATTCCGCTCAGCCGCCAACTAGTCCAGAATTTTGTTACTGACTGTATTAACATATTGCACCATAATTTACAATATTTTTAGAAGCTTTATGCATATAATTTACATCTAGAATTTTTTGGGGTACCTACGTTCTGTTTGACCTCATTGCTTAACCACGAAGACAATTTCATCATTCTGGTTGCATGGTTTAACTGGTGAATATAGCCTCGTCGTGTTGCATGGTTAAGAATGTAAAAAGAAGAAGGGTGAATTTTAAATATGTTGTAAATAATTAAGACGTAATTAAGCGTGAAAGTAACCAATAAGTATAACTTTTTCTAAATCACGCCGATTTACACCCAGAAACGAAGAGATGCACACTTATACCATTTTAGTCCAGTCACCAAATGGCTAAAAAGGGGGTATGGAGTGAGTGAGCAGGAACCTCAGAAATTTCTTCAGAAATTTGTTCAGGATGCTTAGGTAGTGAAAATATTAAAAGTTCCCACTTCTAGGAGGTGAGCCGGGGTCGGAATGTTTAGTGAAAAACGTGTGGCATTCAAAAATATTCACTTTTCCGGAGCACGTAGCTAAGAAATGGTTATGAATTTGAAAAAGTGTAATAAACAAAAGTTGTAGACAAGTTTATAAGATTTCATCTCTTCTTTGATTTATTTTCTCTACGTCGCACCATTTTCGGGATATAAGTAAAAAAATCGAAAAATGGCACCTGTTTTGCTCCCCCCTCCCCCGGCTCACCTCCGGCTAATATGTTCACTCCCTAAGCATCCTGAACAAATTTCAGAAGAATTTTTTTAGGTAGGTTCCTGCTCGCGCACTCTACACTTCCTTCAGAGACCCTAAATTTAACTAAGGCCTGAATGTGCAATCGCTGAATAGATATAAAGCAATTTATAGAGAAGAGCTAATTGTATTACGTAAATGCTCCAAAAATGTATAATTTTAATTTTAAGGCACTGCAATTATGGGCTAAGATAAACTGATCAAAATACTTAATGATTTACTTCCTTACAAAGCGTACTTACCTGATATAGAAAGAGCTCCATTATATACCCCTATAACGAGAGGCAGCCCACTCGCACTGCCTTCTTCGGTGAAGAAATTGTGAAACAGAATTCCAAAAGCATTTGAAGATCCAAAGCCCAACATCTGAAAAGAAATAATTATTTCGTATTAAATGATTATGAAACTATTAAAGCATTTCCTGTCACCATATGATTGTGAACACTGTTAGTTTATAATCTGTCTCGCGAGATTGTAAACTGTCAATAAATTGTATTATATTGTACCATACTGTTTACAATGCAACGTATTAATTTTCAATCGTTTACAATCTATGTATGTCAAACCGCTAAAGTGTAAACAAACCTGCTCTTACTGACATGGTTTACAATGTGTACGTTTATCATTATTTCAAACAGAAAATACTTTTTTAAACTCTTGGAAAAATTACTAAATATCGGAGATTGCACCGGTGCCAAAACTGTGGAAAAGCTATTCACACTGGCTATGGATTGGGGACATTTAGGAGTGCGTCATCCTTCTGTGATTTAATAAAAATAATACGCATTGATTTCGAACATACTTGAAATGGTACAGAAAGTAAATTTACAAATAACAATAACAATCAATAGGTATAATTTGCAAAAGTAGTTTATTTCAATTGAGAGCATATTTTCACTTGCTGAATAGTTACGTCACTGTGATCTTCGTAAGTATATCAGAATCAAATTGTGGATATACTTATATGTTCTTATGTGTAAGCATCAACTAAATGATAATGCTTAGGTACTGACAAGCCAACTCGTACTTCATTATAAAGGTGAGTGTCCATTAGAGCTGTGCGAGGTAGCCGAGTGGTGTGCGACGAAAAATCCGCCAATAGGAAAGCTTTGCTGACCGAGGCTAGTGAAAAGAACTAATTTCTATTGAGTTTTTTTTTATTGCACACCGCTCCACTCCCTCGCACAGCTCGCATAAAGGAGAGATGTTATAAATGACCCCGCAGCGAATGTACGAAAAAATTGTATTCAGGCATATTTACTAAAGTACTAGTTTAAAGTAGGTTTTGTCTTCCTTATTTAAATTGTATACATATGAACATAAGCACCACAAACTAATAGTTAAAAAAAAAAAAAGTTCTACCTATAACTTTGCCCGCTAACGTCTCACGGTAACAACATTGACATTAGTTTAAGTGGAAACAAATAGGTCATATTGAAGAGATGACACTACTGATTATGTTACGAGAATACACACACAGTTTTACAGTTTATATTAAGTGCTTAAGCTAATATAGAATTTTAATAAGGAAGTCAAAACCTACGTTGTACCAGAATTTTAGTAGGTTAATTTGACTGAAAATCATTTTTTCATACATTCGTTGCTTTAACGTGTTAAATAAACTAAAACATGAAATCTAAAAATTGCCTCTGCGGCATTGTACTGAAGATGCTGGCAGCATTTCCTATTTGAATGGCTAAGCTAATTGGTTGAGCGAGCAAAATGCCAACTCTTCGGTCTCCAGTGACGTCAATGAGTCTCTTTGACATTTCTTTTCACAGGCTTAGCGTGCTAGGTAGGACCCCACGGCCCAAGAGTTTCGACGCCGAATGAAATAAAATTATATTCTGGGCCGAGACCACCCCTAAACCGCTTCGGCCGCCGCACTAACCCTATCGGAAGGTTCAGTGGAGATGTGACAGGGCTAGCGAGTCTACAAAGGTTGCATCCCACAATAGCGCCCACCCCAAATTCAAAAGAACCAAAGACATCCCATCAGGTCTCTTGCCATTATTCCCGGTGGGGTTTAATAGAGCCGGCATGTTAATTGAGGCACATAAATAAATGTCAGAGGACTATCTCCTCACAAATTGACCATTTCCCAAACTAAGCTAAAGGCTTGTGCTATAGGTACTTATCATAATTTACATAAAAGCTGTGCTCTTGTCGGTGGAGTAATTTCCATTATTTCCTAATCGGAGCCTTCTCTTTAACACTGACCCGGCACGACGCGTGACGCCGACGTTTTCTTTTAATTGGTATAAGTAAGTTCTTCTTGGTCTCCGTCTTTTCCTTTTCCTTTTTTTTTCCTTTAATTATTATCTTAATGAACTCGTCATGCCGTAACAGGTGAGCTATGGGTACTATACAACGATAATCATACTTACGTAGAGAAACAAATACTTAAATTCATAGAAAACACGCAAGACAGGAATAATAATCGTGCTCATCACACAAATTGTCAATACCGGGAATCGAACCCGGGACCGTTAGCTTCGTAGGCAGAGTCACAACCAACTAGGTTAAACACATCGTTGGTCGTTGTCGTCATATTGGCCAACCAGGCAACGTCAATTTGACTGAGGGGCCGTGCCGTTGTATATTAAAGAACACTGTATGACGAGGAAGTTAATTAATTTGTTGAATTATTTTATTGTCATGTAACTACTTTATCAGGCTTAACCCTCGTAGTAAGTTGCGAATTAAGAATGACACTGTTTTTTATAGCGCTTTTGCACAGTATTTTGAAACTCAAAACTATTATTGCTTACACATGGCTTTAAAGTAAAAAGACTGCGTACATTATTATAATATTATACTTAGGATAAATCTTTATACTGTGCCGAATTTTATTTTTTTACTTTTATCTCACGACAAAATCACGGCTGTCGTTCTTTTTTGGACCAGTCGCCGCCGTCGGTCTTTCGACCATCGCCATCAGCACACGTACTGTCGTGTACTGACAAGTACATGTCTATTTTCGAGATTGGCATAGGAAAAATAATTTGCATCATAAATAACATTACTCTATGTCGTTTCCTTATATCAGCTTGACTACCTGTGCAACTGCACAAGCAATTATTCACAGCAATTTGAACCCTGCAGTCTTATTTCTTGTTGGAGAACCCCACGTGGTACCAAGTTATGTGGATACGCCTAACAGCTAGGGCATTTCTAAGACCCCCCCCGATTGTGCTGCCACCTTGCCGTGGTGGGGGGGCTTGCGTGTCTCTATGATCCCCCTGGCTATACCGGACAGGGCTACCCATACTGGAAAGGCTCGGAGTGAGGGGCCAGACTAAGAGCGGCACGTCCCTATCCCAATCCCACCTTCCCGATTTCCCATTCCTTCCCAGCTCCCATCCTTCCTCCCTTTTCCACCGAACCAGTGGCGGGATATCCACTTTCCAGGGCCAGCGCGGGCCCGGGGAACCAAATACTCCCCAAAAGAGCGCACATGAGGGGGGCGACGAGGGGGAGTTTGAAGGGACGGAGCTCGGGTAGGTGTCCCCGTATCCCGTTCCCGGAAAGCGACCCTGGTTCGCCCAGACGTGAGTCTCGGGTCTAGTGACCTCTGTTTACAGAGGACATTTTAGACCTGAGACAGGTGTAGTGTGGGTGTTTGAAGGAACGTGGACTTACCCCGGTCACTGCGACTGGGGGGAATAGCCTGCCGGAAAACACCCTACACTCCATGCAGGCTGTGAAGGGAAGGCGAACCCAGCTTTTGCTGATCGCCTGAACTTCATGGGGAGCCACGTGGGTGAAGGGCCCACATTGCACGGCTCCCCCAGCTTGGGGAGATCGCTGTGTGCGTACGCAGTCGTCTCCTCCTTTGGCGGTGTGCTCTTCGGAGCGGGCTGGGAGGCGCCCAGCGGGCAATGCTTTGGCGGTACCGCGGCGTCTCCGTTAACCAGCCAGGAGGGTTACGCCGGAGTGGTTTTAAACGGTAGTTCGCTTAGGTGAGAGTCCGTTATACCCCCCATTGCACGGTCATCCTTAGGCCATCGGGGGGATGCGTAAATGCATTTCCACTTCGTCATCAAAAAAAAAAAAAAAAAAAAAAGGGCATTTCTAAGACCGTCTTTTTTACATCAAATGAAGTTACTGGTGAAGTGATCATTGAAAAAACCGGGCAAGAGCATGTCGGACCATGCCCAGTTTAGGGTTCCCATGTCGTTAAGTACAACAAACATAAAAATCAACAAGTAATAACAAATTTTCTATTTAAAGTCAATTGGTGCCAAAAGATGATTATAGTAGGTATCGTACACTTTAATCGCCTGTATCTCAAGAACCAATGATGTCTACTTAGTCATGATAGTTTTCTTTAAAATTCGTTATATGTCCTTTCATTTAAGATTTTTTTCCGATTTTTAGCATTTGTAGTTTTGGGGGACACTTGAGTCTAACAAAAATTAGCGCTTTAAAGCTTAATATTTTGTAAACGGTTTGCTTAATCGAAACACTGCTTTTACAACTCCGTAATATTTTTGAAAGACTTATCCAACGATACCCCATATGATGGGGTAGACGTCAAAAAAAAAATACATGCCCATGTTACTTGTAGGGGAGGTACCGTAAAATTTTTTTTTTTTACTTTTATTATACCACTTTGTTGGCGTGACTAATATGCGTATTCATGCCAAATTACAACTTTCCAGTACTAAGGTCTCTGCGCTAGGCTGCGGACGGACGGACGGACGGACGAGCTATAAGGGTTCCTAGTTTGACTACGGAACCCTAAAAAACATACATACCTAAAGTCACGCCTTTATTCCCAGAGTGGGGTAGGTAGAGCTACAGAATTACCAACAACCCTAAAAAACTTGTTGATAATTCTGTAACCAAATTTTGCACAAACAGGCTAAGACATTTACCAGTGTATTCGTGACAGGTTGCAAACCCATCGCCTAACAGTACTATACAAGCCCTTATTCCCTTAGTCGCCTCTTAAGACATCCACATGAAGACATGGAGTGGGACTATTCTAACCCGGCAACCACACGGAAACACCTAAAAAACGTAATCTTCACAAATACAGTTGTTTATGCTTAAATAACAAAAGGTCGAGACTATAAAAACGTTTTTATGCGAATAAATCTTGTATTACCCAGATAGATAACAATAGTGGGTAATGACAATGACTACCAATAAAGTCTGGGCAAATACCAAACGCTACTAACGCAACACTATAATGCGTAATCAAAAGACAAACATGCAAATATCTTAACACCCCCACTTACTTTCACCTATATATTAGTAGAAAACGTACTGTTGCTGCATTCTTAAAATGTTATTTAATTGTTATCAAAGCAAACTCTTCCCGAGGAGTGTTTGTTTTACGGTTAGTTTTGAGTTAGCATGTAAGGTAATGTTGCCATTTCAAAAGTATTAAGAAAATATTTTATTCATCTGTTCTTAGCTGATTCTTTATGGTGTAAGCGAATCCGAACGTCGGAACATTCTTCGTAGCGGTTCAATTAAATCATTTATATACATGGCCCAACACGTGTTAGATTTTTTTCTTCGGATTATTAAATGCCAAGGTAGACTTGACCAGTCGCAGATTTTAGGATTTATTTAATATATTATTAAACGTATAATTTATTACAGTAACTTTTAAAATTTGGTTTCTGTGTTTCTCTTATTCAAACCTTTTTAAATATTTCGTTGTCATCGGACCAAAACAAGTAATTATGTTCCTTGTCAAAAGCAAACTTCAAAATTAAGCCTGTCTGAGTTTAGAGATTTTTGCGGTCATATCAAAGGTCAAAATCCTTAATTATCACTTGCGGGTCAAATTAGATTTAACTTTTCGGTGCCATTGGCATACGAGAATATAAATAATAGATCAGTCCAACTGAAGTCGGCGTCTCACTTTATTTTAAACCAAAAGCCGAATTCAGTTGGACTGACCTATTTATTACTAATCATTTTAAAGAAAATAATTTCTTGCTTTTTTAAGACGGGTTTCTAGTTTTTTAAAACATTCATTTTTACTGTGCCTCGACATAAATATAATTGTTATTATTCAATATACAAAATTCAGATACGGAATAAATTTGTTTACTTAATTTTAGATAAAAAAATAATTAGTAACCTTTATCTTAATATTATTACAATGTCTGTTTATTTTAGCGACTAATCTCCGCCACGCCAACTTTTGGAAAATTTATTAAATGGCTGACTATATGATATTTCTGCTGACGAATTTGGTATTACCAGTTGTGTTATATTTATTGGTCACAATAACTTAAGCTTAACAAATATTGATTAACTTGTTTGTGATCAATTCGTTCGTATTATTTAGGGATTGTGTCTGTCTGTGACAGGTCTGTTCTGCAAAAGATCGAAGCGTAAGCTTAGTTATAATATAGTTTTTGTAAGACTGTTTGTTACCAAATAATTTTAGAAAAAAATAATTTGATTGCAGACCAAGTGTTGCGCCCACTTATTTATTTATCGCCGACAAAAATATTATACAGCGTGTAAATTTCATACGGGCATATATTTTAACCAGACGTAGGTAGTTAACGATCACACAAATCATGTGAGAAAGATATTTTATTGGTAACTTTTATTATTGAAGCATAGTTAATGTTTTAAAGTTTTTCTTAGGAGCAATGTACGAAGTTTGAGAGCGTCCATCAGTCGTCAATGTATTGCATGTATCCAAGTGCCTACCTATCTATGAACCGCCAAGATTAATAAGTAATTTAATTTATAACGGAATAAAGGAATGATCTTTATTTTTACTTTTATTGGCGAAGTAAACAAATGGCGAACCGTTCATGACATGATGACGTAGATGCTTTAATTTAATTAGCGCAATGTGTGATACATTGCTTGCTGCATTAATCAGTAGAAAAAATAAAATACAACTAATGTTGCTGTTACACAAGTTTTTACGTTAATTCCTGAGTCTTGGACGTTTTCTGTAAAGTTAAGTATATATTTCTATTTATAAGTAAGTTTATCGTTGTCTAGTTCCCATAGTCAATTTGTCCTTTGATATTAATTTATTTAATTAATGTGTATCTTAAATGTTGTTAAAATATATGAAATTCACACGCTGTTTGCTGAGATTTCATACACTTATACTTTTAAAATTTCCAGATATTGAAGTTTTTTATTGTCAAAAAGCTGGAAACTCGATTGCTCTTCTTCGTATGCACTTAACAAATAAACCATCTCACATCGCTACGCACAGCTTAAGGAATAATATTTACAAAACTTCATTTTTAATTAACTTACAGAGTTTTTTTAAATGGCAATAAGCACATTTAAGGTATAGCGCCACTTTGCCAATGTCAATAGTGAGGTAAGAGGGCAGGATTTATAAATATAAAATAAACGGATTCCTAAACTTAACCAACAAGATCGCCACAGACAATTATTGTGACTCTTTAGATAAACCCTTCTTTTATAATCTATGATTATTATTAGTCCTCCGGTAACCTTCGGGGAGGGAAGATGGCCGATTGAAAGATGTCCGGCTTTTGATTTTGATTTATTCTGTTTACTGATTTACTCTACTCACTAGAAATTGGCGAAATCACTGCGTATATCGCGGTGGACCGCCATTAATAAAAAAGAAGAAGAAGAAGAATCTATGATTATTAGTAATTCCTTTTTTTAATGCCATAAATAGATCCTCCCGCCTGCCAGCAAGATAGACTTGATATCTGACTGACTAACTCTACCTGGCATTATCTTATCTTACAGATAGGTTCATTCAGATACACTTCGACCCCTTTATGATATTTTATGCAATTACCGTCTCACGATGTTTTTCCTTCACCGTAAGAGCATCGTGTAATGTACTTAAGTTAGAAAATCTCAATGGTACTCGTACATGGTGACCACGAGGTTCGATCTCGGCACCTCTACCTGGCCTAAACAATTATTGCCTACCCAATAGCACCCACCTTTGTAAGTATGTAACGATTTAAGCACAAAATACTCGTAGGTACGTTTTTGCGACATGAAAGTCTCTAAAATTATAAGTTTTCCTAGGGAACAAAGACCATACATATAGGGATGTAATTCTCACGTATCACTTTTCGACTCGACACGCAGTTAAAATTCACCGGCAAGTTTGAGTTGTCCAGGTCAAAGCGTTTAAACACATTTCAAGGCGTGCATTCCTAATTAAGTAACTTGATACCACAGAGAGGGCTTCCCTTGCGTTATTAAAAAAACTGGGGGGTTACTATTTATGACCTGGCTAAGCATATAACTGCTATAGCTCTGTCCTTTACGCTCTTCCTAAATTGAAGTGCTGAGGTATGTCATGGTTACCCCCCTGGTGGAAGAATTCTCGATCCAGGTCAAAACATCACTCTGCCTTTTGGACCGATAAAATCTAAGAACTCGCACTGATTATTTTTTATTCGTCTTGTGTTTTCAAATCACCACCTTGTTTTTCTTCAACGCAATTCAAATGTTTAAGCGCAGTACAAACAGCCAGATATCACTTTATTAACAAAATATTCGCTAGCACGATAACTCATACTAAACAATATAATTATCCACTCGAGTAGGCGCGGCGGTATTATTTGCATAAGTACGTACAATATTCTCGCTCATTTACCTAAATATTTGGCCCATTTTGCCTGACTTCACTTATCTATATCCCAGCACTCTGGTGTTTACTCTACGTTGCACTACAGTGATGTCTTGCAACTTTTACGATGCAGATAAGGACTCTTTCACAAAATTAAATAAGTAATTGCAATAAAAACATAATTGATATATTAATGCTTATCAATGGTGAAGTTCGATAGGATTTATCGCCTTAATGTATTAATTTACTTGTAAAATGTTTATGAAATGGATAAATGAGAGAAGCAGCACAGTGTACCTACCTACTCGTACTCACATAACAGCCGATATTGGTTATGAAATAGCGTAATTGTTTATTTAGCGACAAGACCACGCCAAAACTTACAAAATATTGAACCAGTTTTTTTTTTTTTATTGTTTCAAGTTTTTTTCTGTCAGTGTGTTTGTAATCGCCTAGAGCCCAAACGGTTTTTAAATCTTATGGTTAGCCTATCAGTTATTGGTCTTGAAGTGTTTTTAAACTTTTAAGAAAAGTACAAAATTAGTGCATAGTTGATGGATAAATATGTAAGTGACAGTACTGACAGTCGTGTGATGAGAGGAATAGCAATAAATAAAGGTAGAGAGGAAGCCCTCGCCCGCTGCTCGGCCTTCGATTTGACGCTCTCGTCTAACAATTAACTCCCTCGCATCTGCCATCACTGGGCTAATAACTGCGTGATAACTAGTGACCGTCAGCTCATTGTCATGATAAAACAGTGAAATTTACATTACATTAACCACGCCCTGTACAGAGCCTTGGTAGCCGCTAGAAATACAGGATGGGTCGTAATAAATTATCTTTTCGTCTCGACCTCTTGCAATACAATACAAGACAAATATTCTTTATTGAACACCACATACAAATAAGTACAGCATGAAAAGTAAAATTCAAATAAAAACGATAAAAAAACGTCTAGTTCGATCGAGTCGAGGTGATATTGCTTGGCCTCCAAGGAGTCCTAACTTAACCCCAGCAAACTTCTTTTTACGGGGTTACTTGAAGAGTAAAATGTACTCGAATAATCCGTCAACCACATCAGAGTTAAAGAAAGACATTAATCAAGAAATCCAAACGATATCTCCGCAAATTTTAACAAAGGTTTTAAAAAATATAAATAAGGCTGGAAGAGTAACGCGACCGCAACGAGCGATCACGGTGATTTAATTTTTAAAAGGTAAAATTTCTATGACTCAAATTTAAAATATTGTTTATTTGAAAGCAACTAATTATTGTTTGTATTTGCATTTAAAATTGCAATGGCTCACCATGCACCTTAATTATAAAACGGTTCGTGTCTTAGGGAGCTAAGCGTCGGTTCCTACTGACTGCGCCATGTACATTTGGTTCGTAAACGAGGTTTGAGGTTGTTAAGGGTTTTTAGAGGGGCAGACCATATTATAGCAATTTATTTTATTTTATTTTGAAATATAAACATTTAAAGGCACTTCAGCATTGTCATTTCCATCTTTGGATGCCATTATTGCCTACCTTAAAGCGTGGGTAATCGGGCGAGGAGGTTAAAACACAATATCACATTACCACATTATAATTGTCTCAAATCAGTTTGCAAGTAATTATTTCACAAAAATAAGATGATCACACTATTAATTAGCTACCAATCTATCGGATAATCAAGACGTTCCGCACAACACGTGATGCTCGGTCAGGATGCAAACGGATTATGAATCATGGCGCCGGTTCCTTCTATCGTCGATCACCCACCCTCATGCCTTTTTTAAAATTCTGACCGATGACAGTTTATATCTACCGTCTGAATTGCACCAGTGCTGTGTGTTACGTCAGAGTGAGAAAGTTGTCATATCGTCTTATCTCACTCTAATAGTCTAAACAAAATTATGAAGCGCCGTCACGGCCAGACTGACACGTCGCTCGTCCTCGTGCGACTGAACTTAGTTGTTTCGATCTGAAAAGAAGAAAACAACTCTCAGGTACAACTCATACGCTCGCCCATCGCTGACTACAATCGTAGTTAGACTAAATGCTCGATGTCAAACTTTCTCAATGTCACTTTTTCTGTCGATGGTCAAATGCAACAATGAAGCAGACAGCCACTCATTGACTTCTCTTCAGAACTCTACTGTCTACTGGCGTAGTACGGACATCGACCTCTCAAAAGTCAGTCCCCTCTACTTACTCGCAGGGTTCATTCAACACCGATAGCATGGCATTAGAACGTACCCTGGAACATCGACCCATAAAGGCCAGTCCCTTAAGGTAGCCCGTAGCCAAAACGCGGAACATCGACCCTCTCGGGTCAGTCCCCTAAGTTAGCCCGCAGTTAATACGCGGAACTTCGACCCACATAGGCCAGTCCCGTAAAAAAGTCAGTAAGTCAACCAGTCACTAGTTTAACATGAATGCAGAAGTAAGTAAGTTACTATTTTCGAGATAAATTTTGTGTTATGGTATGTACTTACAGGCAAATAATTAATCTTCGTGTTCAGAGGCAGATAAAGTATCCGAGCTGGCGTCCATAGTATGAGAGCTCGACACTGACACTGTGTCACTACTATCATTGGGTGAAACGTCGCCACTCTCTTGACTGTGGACCGCCGTCTCGGCCTCCTCATGATTAAGCAATGTTGTAGCTACGTCAAGCAAACCTTCAAAGCCGCCGGGTACCGCACGTAAATTTTCATGAGCGTATTTGTAAAGTCTATTTGAACGTCTGATATCCCTCAATACTTACCTATCATGCTCAAGAACGCGAGTAATCAAAAATGGACCCCTGAACTTCCTAGTCAATTTGGTTTGATTGCGTTCGCTACACTTTATGAAAACAAAGTCACCTACGGAAAACGGTTTGACGACCGCTCTGCCCTGATTAAAACGTTGTACTTCAGTTTCAGCAGCTTGAATTATATTTTGAGAAGCGTTTTCTCGAATGGTGCTGAGGTCGGATCGCGGTACCGGTTCTGAATTTGGCTGGATCCTAGATAAGCCCAAAGACTGAGAACGTATACCGAACATTAACTCGGACGGCGTGTAACCAGTAACTCTAGAACGTGTGCTGTTTAACGCTAACTGAACGTTTGAAAGCTCATCGCGCCAGGTTTTGTTTGGATCGTTTTCGACTATAGTAAGCAAGCTTTTGAGCGTGCGCATCACTCGTTCCACCTGGCCATTTGCTCTGCTAGAACCAGTCGCGATTAAGTGGAGTTCAATGTTATGATCACCGCAGAACTGCTTAAAATCAGCGCTTATGTAACATCGGCCCTGATCTGCGATAATTCTTTTTGGTGCGCCGAATAAGCAAACTGCATTCCGTAACGCTTTTACAGCACAAGCTGCATCTAGAGAAATGGTGTGCTCAAGAAGAACAAACTTCGTAAAACCGTCTATTATTACAGATGCGTATTCCTTCCTATCGCTCTTTCCGCTTAGTTTACCGGTAATGTCAATGTGTATGGTATCCCAAGGAGTCGCTACTTTTAGAATGGGGTGGAGCCTTGCTTGTTGAGCTCCTGAAGGACCTTTGGATGCTTTGCACACGATACATGAGTCGACAAATCTACGAACAGCTTTGGACATCTGCGGGAACCAATATTGTTCGTAGATTTTGTCAAGGGTCTTTTCAGCACCAAGGTGTTGGATTTCTGAATGGACGTGGTTTATCAAGGTCCAAATAAGTGAACGCGGTACTACAGGGAGCCAGAAACTAGTCTTGTGACGCTCAATTTTTCTGTATAGAATATTATTACGCACATCGTAAGTATGAGCCGTCGCTTCAGGCAGTTCACCATTATTACACTTACTGATAAGGTCTTGTATCTCATTATCACGCTTTTGTTCAACTGCCAGCCAACCTTCATGCAACTCTACAAAGTTAACTGATTTTTGGCGACTAGAAGGGATTGGCTCGTCGCTACCTAGTTCATTAAGTGCATCACTAGCAGCTGATGCCGAGTTGGGAAGGGGATTTCTTGATAGAAAGTCAGCATGTTCCATGGAGCTACCTTGTTTATGTACGATATCGAAATCGTACGCTTGCAAAAACGACCACCATCGGTGAACACGAGGGGTTAAATCAGTTTTGGATTTGGACGCTTTCAAAGAGTTGCAATCCGTATAGACTGTGAAATGTTGCCCATATAAATAGTGGCGGAAGTTTTCTACCGCTCGTACGACCGCCATAGTCTCAAGCTCGTACGAGTGATATCGAGATTCTACGTCGGTCGTCCGGCGGCTAAAATATGACACTACGTGGGGTGCTCCGTTTCTTTTTTGAATCAAAATAGCTCCATAGCCGTCTGCGCTTGCATCTGTGTGGAGTTCAACTGGCAAACTGGGGTCAAAGATAGTTAAGACCGGTTCCGAAGTAAGAATCCCTACCACCTTCTTATGAATATCGTCGTGAGCTTTTGTCCACTTAATAGAACCCTTTAGCTTTGTTAAGGGATATAAGGGACCTACAATCCGGGTATAATTTGGTATGAAACGTCTAAAATATGACGCGAGACCTAAAAACTGCCGGACTTGAGAAGCTGTCTTGGGAGTCGGAGCATCTACTAGAGCTTGTATCTTTCTAGGGTTAGGCGTAATTTCACCTGCTCTAACAACGTATCCTAGGTAGTCAACTTCCTTTTTTAAGAACCTACATTTTTTAATGTTGAACGAGAAGCCGGCTTCGGACAGAGCAAGGAGCGTATCGTCCAGATGCTTTAGCCCTTCGGTAACATTGCTGGAAAAACAAAGTACATCGTCCATATATGCCAACGCCACATTATCTTTGAGAGATCCTAACGCCTTGTTTATACAGCGCTGATAGACGGACGCCGCGTTTCGTAGTCCAAAAGGCATAGCTAGGTATTCATATTGGCCCTCTGGTGTTACGAACGCAGTACGCGAAATGCTCTCGGGATCCACCAAAATTTGGTGGTAACCGGATGCCATGTCCAGCGAAGAGAAATAGCATGCACCGTTTAGCCGATCGATCTGCTCTTCTATCCTAGGGAGTGGATAATGCTCAGGCTTTGTGTTAGAATTTAGTTCCCTGTAGTCCACGCACATCCTATCTGTATCATCCTTCTTTTTTACCAACAATATTGGGCTAGCGAAGGGGGATGTACTTTCTCGGATAACGCCTGCGTCTAAAAGAGACTGAATCTTTTCCCTGACTATGTCCTTCTCAGTGGGAGCCAACCGGTATGGGCGTCTTTGAACCGTTTTATGGGGATCTATAGGATCAATGCGAAGTACCCCTGTGGTAACCCGCCGAGTCGGTACGCCGTCTATGAAGAATTCGCGGTATTTATTGAGTATTCTAATGAGCTCAGTTTTGTCTTGGCCTTGTAAATCTGTGTCAATTGCCGAAAAATCAAAGCTTTCATTAATTGTAACCTCCTTATGCAATGAAAATTTAATTTGTTCAGTACCAATTTGAATATGGACATTCTGATCTAACAAATCCCTACCGATTATTAATGGCTCTGAGATAACGTCATCCGAAACAATGTGAAACAAAATTGACACTTTAATACCCTGAATATCAACAGCGCTTAAAACTTGCGAAACGCATTCGACGCTACCGTTTCCTACCCCCGTAAGAAGCACTAATGAAGAATGCGGTGTACCCGGAAGCTTTTGGGCAAAACTTTGACGCACTAGAGAGCAAGCAGATCCACTATCGAAAAGAAAAGAAACGGTCTCACCCAGTGATGTTGTCAATGTCCCTCGGGGAGCGCCGCGATCGCAGATTAGGACCTCTTTGGCCGCCGCCGGTGCGCCGCTACCACCTTTTCTCTCCGAGCATGCCGATGCGATGTGCCCTTGACGACCACAAACGTAGCAGGTAACAGATGAACTCGGCGTCTTCTCTGGAACTTTTTGTAGCCTTTCGGCTGGTTTTGTTGTAGCTATAGGCTCTTCTCTTCGTCTTCGACAGTCAATTATCTTATGGCCCATGATTCCACAGCGATGACACGTCCCGTTGAATCTCTGTTCATGTACACGGGGCCTTTTAGAATCAAACTCACTTGTCTCACTGCCTTCGTGTCGTCTCTTTAAGGAAATTCCATTTAGAATACGACATAACTGCGAACGGGATTGTAAAACATGTGAGTGCAACTCTCGTCTTATAAGACTATCGCGTTGACTTAGGACTGACGTCACAAATCCTGTTATCATATCCTCGGGCATTTCCACTCTGGGCATGCGTTCTATATAGCCCCACAAACGCATAGCCGCTTCGCAGGCCGTTTCTTTTGCTCCGATTTGAAAACGAAGAATTTCGTCGAAATAATCTTGTGCTAGCATTGGCTTGCTAAATTTCGCAATTAACAATTCTTTTATTTGCGGCCATGTTAGCTGGGTCGATTGCAATTTTGTAAGACAAGTGGCAGCCCTGCCTTTGAGCGCGTGTGTAAGAACTAATAAAAGATCAGCTCCTTCTAGCTTGCGACTATTCACTATAATCTCAGTTACATTACACCAACCTTCTATATCAGCCTCCGCAGCGTCAGGGTCAAATTTGATTAATTGCGCTGACATGCTAGCCGCAGATGATGCCTGAGGCTGCTGTGCGGCCAATAGACGACTCAACAACATTTCCATGTTCTGCAGAAAACTTGGTGTCGGTGGCGCCGCGTTGGCGATGTTGGCCTCCTCAGAAACAGGCCCTCTGGATCCCACTTCTGATAAAGGCACTTCAGCATTGTCATTTCCATCTTTGGATGCCATTATTGCCTACCTTAAAGCGTGGGTAATCGGGCGAGGAGGTTAAAACACAATATCACATTACCACATTATAATTGTCTCAAATCAGTTTGCAAGTAATTATTTCACAAAAATAAGATGATCACACTATTAATTAGCTACCAATCTATCGGATAATCAAGACGTTCCGCACAACACGTGATGCTCGGTCAGGATGCAAACGGATTATGAATCATGGCGCCGGTTCCTTCTATCGTCGATCACCCACCCTCATGCCTTTTTTAAAATTCTGACCGATGACAGTTTATATCTACCGTCTGAATTGCACCAGTGCTGTGTGTTACGTCAGAGTGAGAAAGTTGTCATATCGTCTTATCTCACTCTAATAGTCTAAACAAAATTATGAAGCGCCGTCACATTTATTTCGGGTAGTATGTATGTATGTAAATACTTTATCGTACAAAATAAAACAAACAATACAATGAAGATACAAGAAAGAAGAGGAAGAGGTAGTTTTAGCATATAAAACTATTTTTGTTTTAAGATGCTTTTTTTATTATTATTAGTTCAACGTGAAAATGAGTTTGAAAGTCCTTGCGAATGAAATGACGCAAGTTTCTTATCGTGGCAGTGTTATTACAACATCATTTAGACACAATGGTGGTATGTTTTACACCAAATTCAATTTAAAAAAAAAACTGAAGAGGAGGGTGCCAGTCGCCAGCGACTGGTTGGCAATGCCATAGACAGTAATTAACTAAACTTGTGTGAGTACGTGTGGAAGTGTTGTATATCATCTAGTAGGTTTACTTACCTATATTCTATCATGTCATAGGAATCCTTAGCGTTTTAAATAAACTGACATCTCTTTATTGGGCCAAACAATATTCATAGCATTTAGCTAAGGGCCTAAACCCCACCTGTGAATTAGGTACAACCTTTTTTAGGGTTCCGTAGTCAACACGCAGTTTTTTTTAATTCAGATCAGTGATCTGATCTTAGAGTTCTAGGCGATGATAGAAACACGGATAAACAAAATCACACGGGGACAAACAACTTGAATCATAGAACACCGCTCTTATCGTTGACAGTTTATAAATAAATGCTTTTGCATTTGCATATTTAATATTCTGTCATATTACCTAAGATGCGCGTTACAACAAAACCTATGTTAATATCAATTTGATTTTGATAAAGTTAGTTTTCTAAAATCTAATATTCTGACAGGTGTAAATTTAGCGATACCAATTCAAACTGGAATTGGGAATTTGAAAAATAAAACGATTAGGAACAGATTCTTAAGCTGTCGCGTTTGTGTTTTTTTATCGTCACATACGTAATATAACTATAAATTAATCAGTCAACCGGATTGGATTATGAGATGCACTGATTATGAGGTCATGTAAATTTCGATGAAGGTTTCGAGCTCAAGTTCAAAGGCGTAAAAAAATAACCTGATTTATTTATTGTTTTTTACTGATACTAAATAGGCTAGCCAATATAATTTGAATGGTTAGGATTTCTTTTGATGCCAATCGAGGTGCAGGAAGCAACAAAATGTAAATAAGTTAAACTATTAAATCATTTTTTTTACATTTTATTTTCGTTTTCAATACTTTAAATCCAGTAACAAGATAGAAATTTAGTACTTTGGAACAATTTTGCAAACTAAGCAACCATACCATATAGATACATATGGATACCATTAAGTATTTAAATCTCAAGCCTATATTTTCTTACTTGAGCTAAGGCTGTAATCGTAGAGAATGTGTGAATTTATTTAGTGAATTAATAAAATGAGTGAAAGTATTAGTTAGGTGCTTAAATACGATTGAGGTCATCAATTTTACAGATTATAATTGCTTGTGAATACTTAATATTATACTTATTGACGACACGGTAGCCTAGTTGGGAGTGACCCTGCCTCCGAATCTAGCGGTCCTGGGTTCAAATCCCGGTAAGGGCAGATATTTGTGTGATGAGCGCGAATATTTGTTCCTGAGCCTTGGATGTTTTCTGTGTATTTAAGTATTTATTTCTCTATATAAGTATGTTTTTTTAGGGTACCTACCTCCGCTACACGTAACTCGGGGATGTATTTTTTTTTCTCATCTACCCTATAGTGTGGGGTGTCGTTGGATAGGTCTTTTTTTCGATTAAGTAATCCGTTTATGAAATATTAAGCTTTAAAGCGCTAATTTTATTTAGACTCAAGTCCCCTCCCCCTTCCCATAGCCATAGCATAGTAAAAATCAAATCAAAACTTAAATGAAAAAGCATATAACCAATTTTAAAGGAAAACTATCACGACTAAGTAGACATCATTAGTTCTTGAGATACATGCGATTAAATTGTTTATACCTACTAAAATGATCCAAGACGGCACGAATGACTTTAAATAGAAAATTAGTGATTACTTGTTGATTTTTATGTTTGTAGTACTTAACGGCTTCGGAACCCTACACTGAGCATGGTCCGACATGCTCTTGCCCGGTTTTTTATGGCATAGAGAAGGCAAACGAGCATACCGTTAAAAAAATATTTTTTTACATTTTATTGTACCACTTTTTTGGCGTGACTAATATGAATATTCATGCCAAATTACAGTTTTCTAGTACTAATAGTATTTGCGCTAGGCTGCGGACGGACGGACGGATGGACATGGCGAAACTATAAGGGTTCCTAGTTTGACTACGGAACCCTAAAAAACATAAACTCCTGCAACACCAGAGGAATCGCAAGTACGCTGCCAGCCTTTAAGCTAAAAGAGTAGGCTCGTTTTAAAGGCCCCTAACGCCTGTAGCACGTAACTGTACGAGCAAATCGGAACCGGACCAAAACCGTTACATTGCATTGTGATAAAGTTCAATTTTGATTAAAATATCCGGCTTCCGTTCGGTTTGGTAACGTTTGGTTTTCGCAGCAGTACGGGCCTGTCACAGGCGTATGAGTCGTATACATGTGTTCGGAAATATAGACGCTGAGAGTTTAGTTCAGTTTGAGGTTTATTATTACAATGTAAAGTATTCAATGCTTCTTTGGGGTTCCTACTACTGTAAAGTACCTAGCTCGACCCGCTACTGAGATATTAATTAACATTTTGTAAGAAAGTAACGAGATATTCAAAGTTCAAAATAACTATGAAGATTTCAAGCTGTTTTTTTTTTAAATTACGCCCGGTTTATTTTAAAGAAAAATAAGTTTTAAAGTGTCAATTTATTTTAAGTTCGACTTGGACGAGATAATACTACCTTGGAAAAGCTGACACATTTTTCATAAACATGATAAATTATCCCTCAAAGTAGCGGAGCGGTCCCGGGTTAAATTTTGTTCTTGTTTTGTATATTTCGTGTGTAGGTATTTAATTTAAATCTCTTCACATATAAGTGAGTTTGTTGTTGTCTAGTACCCATAGTGCAAGTCTAGACCTTAGTTTGGAAGAAGATCTATTTGTGCGAGATTGTTCCCTGATATTTATTTAAAGGATATTTTTTAAATCGTATAACATAGATGCGTAAACATTGTCCTCGACAAAGCGAACTAAATCGGGCTAAACCTTGAACCGAGGAAGCCACACTATACCGGTTCAGATGTAAGAATTATCCACAAACCTATTAGACAAACTTGGTAAAGTAAGGACAGATTTTTGAGTTTCTAGTGATCCTTTTTTATTCCACGCTGGGACAATGCATACCACCTGAGTACGAAGGGATGCTAAGGTAGGTATGTGCGACTCACCAACCGGATACCCACTAAGAACACGGGTATTCACCCTCCACGCAGTTGTTAGCGAGGGCCACAGGTTCTGCTTACGCATTCGACTGCGACCCTCTCCGGCAGGCCCACTTAACGCGGACTCTGACATTGAAAGAGCGCTCACAGTCCAGTAGACTACAGCAGGAGACAGACCCCCTAATCAAACACCCACAACTCCACACGTTTCGGCCGCAGATGAGAAAAAGGTGCAACGTAATACCGACACTCCTCTTCCTTGCGGCCCCACCACGCTGGAAACAACGTTTCGGCCCCGCCAGATAGCGAAGAGTAGGGAGAGTAGCAGATCTCAATACCAGCACGCCTCTCCCCCTCAATCCCTTCCACAGAGGAAAGTGACAACGGCACATCGTAATACCTACTGGCAATCCTCTTTGCGGCTCCGCCCCAACTGCGGGAAGAATTTACCCGTAGTCCACCTATCACGTCACAAGTAGGGTCAATGCGAGCGACTTGGAGCGACCTCCACGGGCAAACCGACGCCTCACTCAGACCGGCCCTGGGTACCTCATAGCTTGACCGAGGTTGAGCAGTCCACGGTTACTACTTAGGCCCCACCGCCATGATAACGCGGCGGGGAGAGAGCTTCTAGTGATCCTACCCTGTCTAGAGAGTTTAATTTACTAGAGAAACTCGCCTCTCCATATGTCGACGAATTACCAACCGGTGAGTTTAAGTTGCCCCAAACACGGTCATTTGGCACACACGGCAGTTTGACAAGTTGAACATGAACCCATGCAGGCCCTATTTCCCACCCTTATAACTTTTTCTCCAGTGCAATGAAACATACAAATAAATATTTCATCATGAAATAGGTACGCGAACCTAAGTAATATCTAATTGTTAGTTTAATTTAACACAAATATATCAAAAATAATCGATCTTTTTGATATATTGACTACCTTCCAAAAGTTTGCGATATCCTTGAACTTGGAACTTGGCCTTTTTTTACATTTGTTTTTGTTGGGATGAATACTAAAGCGACCTTAGCCAGCATAATTAGGTGTTTAAAGTCGCTTATTAGCATAAAGCTAAATGACTGAAGGCTGTTGCAGTTGTTTTTTATACGTAAAATGTATAATTTTACGTATTGATATTGGTGACCTACTCAATATCAAACGGCAATGGCCTCTTATGTGGATGTGACTATAGTCAATCCAACCTCGCTGACATAAATATAATGCAAAAAATTCTATAGTAATATTCATTTACTTACTTACAGGATGGAAAGTTAAGAGGTCAGAAAGGGTAGCTAAGATAATGTTAACATTGCTGGCATGCGAAAATTACCTTATAGAGACCAAAATTCTCTAAAATTCTAAGCAAAAAGTTTAGAAACCCAAGGCCATATGTGTAAGGATCAATAACATCCCATATTTTGCAATATCACAACACAGCATTGCAAAAACTACGAGTATAAAAATATTTTATTCACTCTCTCATTTTTTTATGTCCTTAGGTTAGGTTTAACCTTGCCGACATGCGAAAATGACCTTAAACCTCTCTAACTTTCGAAGCAGCATTTAAAAAAAAACGAAACTTATAAAAAATGACTAAGGAACAATAATGTTATTATTTTGCAATTTATCGCAACACAGTGCCTACAGTGCAAAATATAATGATAATATAATAATCTTTTTTGGAAAAAAATAAGATTGCAAAAAACTGGAACGGGTCAGACAGAGACGTATGCGTCGAGCAGAGCAAAGTGAAGTCAGAAAACCGACAAGGAATACCTTCGGATGGGGTAGATAAAAGTCAAGAAAAAAAAAGCTTAATCGTCTACGAAACATATTAATATTACGGACCTAGTATTTATACATATTAACCCATGGAGCACTCCAGGACATTTTATTTTTATTATTTTTATAATTAGCGCAGTTGCGTTGTGTGTACGGTGTGTAGGCACAGAGGGTAATGTAGGGCAAAAACCGTAATACTGGGTAGAAAAATCTATGGGTCCTGAAGGGGATATACCTTAAATCCTTTAGCTAGCTATTTTACTGAAAGGAAACATTCCTTTATGTTTTAAAACAAACAAAACTGCATTCAAAGATCTTCTAAAATTTGCTAGTCTCACCCGGGAATCGAACAAATTAAAAATTAAAAATAAGCCCTCGCTATTTTATTATACGAATCGGTGTACAGGATAAAATTTATCCAACAAACATTTGGACTTGAAATTATGAAATTAAATATTGATTGCAAGTTCTTTATTCGCAATACCTAGTAGGTACTGTTCAGTTGTAGAAGACCTAAGGGTTGCGATAGATAATGATATTAGGAGCATACACCACAACACTTTGCAGAGGGCTACACGATATGAATTTCAACGTAGACTAAATTTGTATCCGGAACGAGGGAGGTCATTTCGAGCAACTTGTCAGTTAAATTATTAAGATTCTTTTCTCTTCTTAATATCCGTCTGTCTTAAAAAAATGTTTCATGTTTATGTGTTCTTCGTATTGATGATGATTTTTTTTTATTAGTTTCCACTTTTTTTTACTAGTTTTTTTTTTATCCTGAACACCAATCCTACCGATTCGTATAATAAAATAGCGAGGATTTATTAAATAAAAAAAATTATGGTTCGATTCCCGGGTGAGACAAGCGAATTTTAGAAGATCTTTGAATGCAGTTTTGGTTCTTTGAAAACATAAAGGAATGTTTCCTTTTAGTAAAATGAGCTAACTAAAGGATTTAAATTAGTTCCCCTCCAGGGCACATAGATTGTTTCCACCCTGTAACACAGCGCCTCGCCAGTTCCTTTTGGCGTGAACTTGGCTGGACACGCTACCGCGTGTCTAGAGTTAAGACCGGTATCTACTTTTTTTATTTGACTAATTACACATCTCTACAACTGGTTAATACTAGTAGAATATTATACAACTTCATTATGCATCAACCTTGACATTTTATTTTTGCGGATATAATATTGCTTTTATCATTGCGTAAGACGCTAGTTCATAACTAAGCTGGATAGACTATTTTTTTTCAAGACTTACAGCTGTATCACGTACGGTCAAAGCGATATGATGGTTGCCTAGATAACTAATATGGTGGTAGTGAAGGCATCAAGAGAACATCATTTAATTATAAATATAATATTACATTATTATCACACATGTAAAGACGGGCGTTAAAAGTTTAACGTACTTATGTGTTTTTGTATGTGTGCCTGTATGTTTGTCTGTAGCATCGTAGCTCCCAAACAGATGGACCGATTTGGATGCGGTTTTTCCCAAAAGACGAGTTTAGTCGGAATTGCTCATGGTAGCTTTCATGAAAACCGGTGAGACTACTATATCGCTGTTTTATCTATTTTATAGTCATTTAAACCTAATTTCAACGATATTGAAGTTTATTGGACACATCAGAACCTCAGACAAACTTGTACTAAAAATTATATAAATCTACACTAATATTATAAAGAGAAGGGTTGTAACGAAAAAACTCAAAAAGTTCTGGACCGACTTCAAAAGATATTTCACCATTAGAATGCTACATTATCACAGAGTAACGTAGGCTATGTTTTATTTTTCTAAGCGGAAGGAGTCGCGGGCAACAGATAGTTGGCAAATAAAATAGAAACTAGTCGAAATAAAATAATTTAGACACCCTAGCCATTTTAATAGTAACTGTTATTGCATGTGGATAAACAACTAGGTAAAATACTATTATTTTAAATATTTTTGAAAGACCATTGGTAAAATATGGTGTAGGTACACCAATCGGGACCCTCACCCACTTTTTTTTTTTTTTTTTTTAATGTTAAGGAGAAGGCACGCGAGCACTCAGGCCACCTGATGGTAAGTGAAAACTGAGACCCATAGACATTTGAATTCTCAAGATTATAATCCTAAGACCTCAAATGCGCTGCCAACCCTGAGGACTAAGATGGAATGCCTCTTTCACCAACATCACCAACATTCAACAACAACATTCAACATTCTTTTGACCAACATCAGTATTACAAAATAATTTTAACCTATATTCCAATTTGGCATTTAATTCACCATTATCATTATTAAATAGAAAAGAAGTCGAGGCGTCCAATATTTCCAAAATAATAACCATAGGGACTTTTTAAACAAGTGGGTTTATGTGTTATTTTTTATATTCTTAAAAACTCGGGGAAGTTGAAAATTACCACTAAAACCCCCGCCTCATATTAAGTAAGTTATCTTTGTATTAAAATCTTCTCATTATTTTCCTGCAATGACTTGATAAGACATAAATAACATACTTAATGTTGTCAACAACAACAGCACAGTGCAACATTGAATAAAATCCAACTCAACACTTTACAATATTTAATTATGTCAACGCCACGATTTAAAAGTGAAGCATTAAATTGATTGATTTTAAGAAAACATCGATAAAAAATTGTTTCCCATTTATGATTACAAGATAAATAAAATAACTGATAGCCACCGATCATAATGTTCTAAAAAGTGCAATGTGGTCTAAAGAAACAAAAAAGGTAAGTATGTCAATATTAGGACCAGGGGCCCGTTTTTCAAAAACTTTTCACTTGTATTATAAGCTGCAATCTCCTTTGAACAATATGCATTGAAAAGAGACTTTCACTTGTAACACAAGTTACAAGCTTTCGCGAAACGAGCCCGCCATTTGGTTACGTCCCTGTACATCTCACGACTATAACGTAAAAAAAAACATGTGAATACTTACGAAAGTAAACCCGACACCGACACACACAACATACCCCCAACCTCCATCAGGGGGGATCATGTTCTTTTTGCACAACCCTTTGCCGGTGCTTCCAGCGTGCGCGAAAGCCTCATCCATGCTGAACACAACACTGTTACTAAATCGCCGAGTCAATAATATTTGTGCCGTTATTTGTAAAAATTAAATAATTGTGCTATTTTAGAACAGTATTTAAACTGTCAGCATTATCATTAGGAGCTATTTTTCCGAAGCAGCATTTTATGGCTAGACTAGAAGGCACGCACGTCCTCTCTTCACCGCCACTGCCACCACATTAACAGTTCGTCTCGAAAGCAACATAAATGGGGCTAAATTACAACGATATCAGACATTGATTCGACCTGACTGAAAGCATTGTCTTTCGGTCTTAGCTTTAATCTTTTAATGAGATGTTAACGCTCAAATAATACAACCGCGTAATCTTTTACAAGTTTATAATCAACTTTAATGATCTTCTTAAAGGTTTAGTGCTCACCAGAAAGATGCTGATGAATGTTTACTTGGGGTAGGCTTTATTATCAGTGTGGTAGGTACTTATATGGAATAACAATGTAAAAGGTGTACCTACCTACTAAATGAAGTCAAGGCTTTAATGTAATAAATTAAAAAACAAAAATCTTCGTTTAAAATCGAATTCAGTGGGACAAACCTATTAGGTAGGTGCCTACAATTTTAAACGAAGTTTTTTTTACGTTTTTGAAGGCGGTTTTTTGTTTTTTAAAACATTTATTAGATTTTATACTTTTTAGTGATCATAAAACGCTGTTCTGTAGTCCCACTTACTAGTTGATATGAAACTTTAAGTTTCAAGCGCGCCGCAAGCAACGCCGCCGGAAAGTCATAGTCATATTTCAACAAATATTCTCCGTTGTAGTCGCTCAACTATCTTAATCGAGATATCTGATGGCCACCCTTGAAATAGGTACCGTTGAGGAGTTCTGTTGGCCATCTGTGGTCTTCTTCATCAGTTCCACTTCCCCAAATGATACTTTCTGAGTGCAAATGCTAGCTTTGTTACTAAAAATACTAAAATCGCTATATGTTTACCTAATATATTTGAGGAGTTCCCTCAATTCCTCACTGATTCCCTCATCAGATTCAGATTTGGTGACAATAGGACCACCTTGGAAGCATACTCTATTAAACCAAAAAAAAACATACATAAAAAAACATACAATGGAACGAATAACCTCCTCCTTTTTTGAAGTCGGTTAAAAATGAGTTCCATGTCTATACATTAACTAATTAGAGAGGATCGTTTATACACCCGATAAAAAGGGATGTTATAAGTTTGACGTGTGTGTCTGTGTGTCTGCCTATGGCATCGTAGCTCACAAACGCATGGACATAATATTTGGACGCGTTTTTTTTTAAAAAAAGGTAGTTTACATCGGTAGATATAGTTCTTCATAAAAACGGTTGAACCAATTTAGATAAAGCAGCTTCTAAAAGAAAAGGTCGCCATTAGGTAGGTAGGTACCTATATAAGGACTATTTATCTGTTAAGCAGCTATGCTAACTTTATTTTAACTTCAGCCATTTGCAAGTTAATTCTGAGCCAAGGTCTGTGAACCAAGACTTGGTTCACAAATGGAGTCTTGACAAACCTGATGATGGAGCTGGAAGGTCTTAGCATCTCCGCTGTAATAAATGCAGACCCACCAATGTCGAACGCTTAAAACGCTTAAAACGCTTAAACTAAAACAGCTTAAGCTAAAATTTCGACATAAACCTGCGCCTTAACACCCAATACAAAAAACACTTTAAATCGTCGCCAGTTGGGTTTATTATTTTTAACTTTTTATTTTTTGACTTTTTAACTATTCCTGCATAAAAGTAGTAATGGAGAAAAATATTTACAACTCTGTTTTTTCTTAGTTTAAGTTACATTACTGATTATGCCCAAATAATAAGTTGTAATGCTTTTGCTTACACATGTGTCTAATTAAGACCTCCGAATAACTAATGATCCAGTCGTAAACCATTTTAAAACAAATAAACAAGCATGAGTTCATTATTGTGGTTATATTTATTTAATTATCTTATTAATTTTATGGATTTCATCGGAATGTGTCAATAAAGCAACCTTAATAGGTGCCTATAGTCAGATAGAGGTTCATTGGCGAGTTGTTTACGAGTACCTCCACAGCGTCAATGACACGTGAACCTCGAATAGTTCTGCTTTCTGTACTCTTCATGGATATCATTTTACACTTTAATGATAACCCATCAATCATTTATCAGGTGGGTAGACTAATATTACGTAATGACCACAAAAAAGCAGTCTTCTGCGGTAATTTCAGAAACAAAATTTACGAGTTTTATTTTGCACAAGTGGTAGGTTGCATACCTATTACATACGTTAATGATTCAACTAAACTAAATTATTCAATGTTCAAAATCAGAAATTTTAATATTCCATATAGAAAGTATACTTAGAAGTTTCATATCTAGTCGTTTTGCCACTTAGACGTTAGATATTATTTTTTGACGATATGCCTACCTAGTCGTTTTACTATCAGTACGTAAGCAGAGGCTTACGTTGGCGTTTAGCAATTGGGACATTTTGTTATTTGATCGTTATTCAAACAAAACTTTATAGAACTACTTAAGTCCAATCTTCAACCCATGCATTATACTATTAAGACGATTTACATATTTAATCCTTTTGCAAAACAGATCTTATGAAACTAAGTCGTTTTGCTTACATGGTCTTTTTGCAATCTACCTAGTCCTTACGAACATAACGCTCGGGAACTGTACAATTTTTCGGGATAAAAACTATCCTATGTCCTTCAATTATGCTTTGATTGCTTATCTTTTATACAGCGTGGCTTGCTGGTATATCAAAGTGACATAATGATTCGAATCGCAAGATTTTTTAGGAATTGAATTACAACGGCACTTTGACATCGTTCTATAGTTTCCTATGAATCAAATTAGATTAGCTACCTAATCGTACTGAAACCATTTATCGTAAGTTCCAATATTACTATGAGCAAACAATCCCCAACTCGCATGTTTAAACCTAAACCATGTAAGTACATTATGTAAACGTACTTATGCATTTATCTCTGACAGGGTGAATTTCAGAAATATTGTATGTAGCTTTTTGTTAAGAATTAAGTCTTATTTTTTTCTATATAATGGTTTGACGGATTTTGTACTATTTCTGCTAAACATAATAATGTGGATTATTCTAAAAATACCTAGGTATCAAGTTACCATAAATTAGTTGGCGATCCGTGAACCGTGAACGAGCGGGAAACCAATAAAATAAAGTTAATCCGTTCGAATATCGCGTCGCCACTTCCTTCACTTTCCGCGCCGTTGCCGTAACGCGACACCCGCGCCGCCGACACACAGTAACAGTACTAACAGTAGAAAGCAATATTTAGTTGAGTCTTTGTTGCGCTCTATTTACGCTCAAATAACTAGGAAATATGAGTAACATATACGAGTAAAAAACAAAGATTTAATTAAGTGGTAAAGACCTAAAACTCGTTTATTGATGGGTGTATCTCAAAAATATTGCACATAGTTAAAACTGTTAAAAGATCAATTAAAGCTCAATTAAAAAGTGTTTAATTTTTTCTATTGTGTGACAAAAATAACCATATACCTAGAAAATTGTTTTATGACTAACTTTTGTTACACAATGGAAAATAGTTAACGTGCGTTGTCTCAATTAAGTCCTTAACTACGTAATTAAGGACTTCTCTATGTACAATATTTTTGCGATTCACCTTGATATTAAAATCTCGTAACTATGAAAATTCCCAAGACGAAAATTAGGTATCTATTCCACCTCCTATAACAGCACGAGGGCTACGAAATTTTATTCAAACTCGTTCTTGCGTAATTAACTCGCAAACCGCAAATACAAATTTTATAAAGAAACTTTTGTTTGCATGTTATTTAGGTGTACAGTATGAAGATATCATTTTTGAGATGACTACAATATTTCGCAGGCGATAAACGCCTTTATAGCGATTATACGGTGTTGGGGAATTGCACTTGAGGTATAAAGATCATTACTTATATGACTTACTACAGTCATTTCCTTTATTATAAAATCTTGCTCGTCTTACCCAGAGCCGGATTATCCATAAGGCGGGTTAGGCAACTGCCTAGGGGCCTCGCATTGACTTTGACGTTTCATCGAATTTATTTTAAAAAATAAGAAAAGGGGCCCCGAGAATTGCACTGATAGGCTTAATCCGGCCCACTTTTCCCCCAGCCTTGTAACAGTGACAAACCAATGGGTAACTTTTCTTATGATCGCCAATTCAACACCCGTAATATATTTAATTTTACTATAAACTGAAGTTACATGGATTTCAAAACTGAATTATCTTAACAAAGTACCTGTATTTTAAAAATACACCGAGACCTTAGCTCAGATTGGCGTTTTTTTTTTACTTTTTATCCAATAGGTAAATCAAATTATACTTCAAAATCCTAACGTTTTAATTAAAGAGAATGTACTTAATTAAACGTGGAATTTATGCGACTTACATTACAATATTTTTTTACCATGATAGGTACCTAACCAAACCACATAGTTACCTAGCGTCGTCGACGCGGTAACCTTCGTTGTTTTTGAAATGTTTCCGTATTGTCAACATTTTGAAAGCTGTTATTGACAGTAATGGCGGCCGAGTTAAAAACAACACCGAAATACGTCAAAGGCAGTATGATTAAACCTGAGTTGACTAAGGCCCTGTAGGAATGACCCTAACTTTATCTTATCTTTATACAGATTGGTCCTTTTGGATACACTCCGACCCTATAGAATCCTATGTTTAATTAAAGAAATAAATAACATCAGGAGACAATCTCACACAAATTGACCTAGTCCCAAACTAAGCTCTAGGCTTGTAATATGGGTACTTGACAACGATAAACATACTAAAATAGAGAAATACATACTCAAATATATATTTAGAAAACATCCAAGACTCAGGAACAAATATTCGCGCTCATCACACAAATATCTGCCCTTACCGGGATTTGAACCCAGGACCGCTGGCTTCGGAGGCAGAGTCACTCCCAACTAGGCCAACGAATCGTCAAACAAATCAAATCAAATTACAATAATACGGCTCGGACGAACGAGGTCCATAGGGCGTCTTCTTTATAGACCGAATAATATAGCCTACATCCATTGGGAATAATGTACCTTTCAACCGGACAAAGAACTTTTCGAATAGGTTTTGTGCTTTCGAAGATTACCTATCGGAAAGATACAAAGTAACAAAATTTGCACTCAAAGAGTGTTATAATATTATTACTAGGTATGTATCGATAAATAAATTTCTTTTGTAGTGCTCTATTTATGAACATTTTCAGTGAGTAGGTTTTTTTTAACCCCCTTGAAAAAATACAATAAAATTAACCGACATCCTTTTAAACGTCGTCAAGAAATTCACGCCTAATTATGTAATTATGCTACATTGTTGGAAGTCATTAATTCTTTGGCGTAATGGCTTCTCTCATGTAAATAGGAACCACTTATTCTAGAGCAGTATAGTGTCATTGTAGTGAGGCGTTAATTGCTCCGTATTAATGACAATGACAGATAGCTGATATGCTGATCTTTTTGTCCCAGAGGGCAAAGGTGCGAAGTTCGTACACCGATAGAGACCATATTTTGTTAAGACAATGTTTGGAGTTATGACAATATACACTGAAAAACATTATTCCAACACTAACAAGAGTCACTAAATTTTATTGTTGTATGTGCCATTGTAAAATAAGTTTTGTACATTTTCTTTCACAAACCAACCCATATCATAACGAGAATTGATTTGGTTCATAATACTTAATGATATGGGGTAAAGCACACAATGGGTAATAAATAGACCAGAAAAAATATCTCCTGTTTTTACATACATACATACATAACATCACGCCTTCATTCCCAGAGTGGGGTAGGCAGAGCCACAGAAATACCAACAACTCTAAAAAGACTTGTTGATAATTCTGTAACCACATTTTGCACAATCAGGCCAAGAAGTTTACTAGTGTATTAGTGACAGGTTGCAAGCCCATCGCCTAACAATACTACTATAATGAATGTCAAAGACAAAACCACGAATTGTTTTTTAAAAGCTCTAATAAGCTGAAATATTTTTAATGTGGACAATTGTCGGTGGGTTGCCAATAAAAGAACTGTATACCCTGCTATAATTGTTTGACGAACATCCAACGTCTGAATGCTACTTTAATTAGGTACTATTTCATGGCAATGAGCAGGCCAACGAGCACACAGGCAGACATTTCCATAAGACTACAATCTAAAGACTGCAATCCTAAGGACGCAAATACGTTGGCACCCCTCTCTAAGATAAAATGCTTCTATAAGTATATCCGGACGGATCTTTCGCAAGGTCCACTGAGTTAGTTCCTAAGCTAATTAATTATAAGGGAATATTGTGTAATCCTCCACCGCGCGTATTTCACGAGCCTTTTTGACTCGCACCTTATCTACTATGTGGGATCAGCTCTCCGCGTATTTTTCCGAACCATTACGACTTGGGGGCCTTCAAAAAAGGGTTTTCGGGTGTTTATGGGTCGCAGTGATCACTTACCATCAGGTGACCCGCTTAGGTACTCGTCTGTCTCCTTTTACCATAAAAAACAAGCTACGGAGGAAAGGAAAGGCAGTAAACAAATGAATGTGCTAAAAAAACACCAATCAAGTTCAAATCGGACTCATTATTAAAAATTTCTCCGAACAAAGTAGGTAGATTTAATCATGTGTGGGAGATCTTTTTGACTTGTGACCTACATAAGCTCCTTTTTTTCCTATTGATCAGTTTCAGCGGCGGAAAATGTAAATAAGGAGAACACGTTCATCAAATATGCACGATTGCAAACGTAATCGTAAAGTTCGAGGTCGTTACGTACAATATTTCGACCTATTAAATACCTAATTCTAAGAATAGAACGTTCGTTACACGTGGAAAACATAAAACGTGCATCTAAAGCTGGGTACGAATCTGAGCGGCTTAGCCTGAGGCATGCTCGCCTCGCGCAACTAGCTGCTCGTGACCCAAATTGTTGCACGTAAACATGCGCGGGTGAGGCAGCGTGCTTGCCGCGAGCCGAAATTTCAAAATGGCGTCGGACACGATGACAGTCGCAGCTGCGTTTGTCATAATTCACCGAATTATTAACAAAAAGAAGAAATCGCCTCAGTGGTGGAACGGCTCAGCACCTTTATCAAATATGTACGCACTTCGCCCACGGACAAGTTAGAATTTGTAGTTCTGCCGCGGCACGCTCGGATACACGTCCAAATTACGCGAGGCACGCACACCGGGGCGCCTTTGAGCACGGTAAAAAGACCGACTCTCGACGGTTCGCCGCGCGCCGCTCGCCCGCTGCTCGCGCACAGCGCGTGAGCGCGTACGAATTTAAGCAAAATAGGTGAGCCGTGCATGCCTCAACCCGGAGCCGAAGTGGTTATTTCCATAACCAGATGTAGGAATATACCTAAGCAGAAGTTAGGTTAGGCCTTAGTCTACATTTCTGCCCCCCTAACCTAAGCTGTATGGCAATAAACAGTACTTATATCAGATGCAATTGCCAAAGTAAATTCAATCCTCTTAACGTAGTAATAAGGTTGTGATTGCTACAGGAGTTCGACTTGAGATACTGCAATTGGGCTTAGCAGGACAGATTTATTTTTATTCGGATTTTATTATTGATTTTAGATTCTGATTTTAGTTTTAATTTTAGTTTTTAATTTTAGTTGGTTTTATAATGTAAATTAATTTAATGTAGATATGGATAGGGATATGCTTGGTACGAAATAAAGATTAATTAATTATTCTTTATAGTATTTTTAGATGTATAATTTCCCGTCGCATGGCACCGGTGTAGCATGTCGGTTAGGTTAGAATAGTCAGGCCGGTGACACTCCGCGCTATTGCCTACTCAATGTGCGGCCTTTTATACAAGGCTAATCAGTTGAGTGTCACGCGAGCGTTCGTCTGGAAGCGCGCCGCCCGTACGCCGCTGCGAAAATAATTCGAGTTTTTGTTTAAATAAATGTACCTACCTATGGCTCCTCGAAAAGCCAAAAGGTACTGTATAGCATACGGTTGCTTAAATAATGACAGGAATGGCGATCTATCATTATTTACACTGCCAAAAGATATCGAAAGTTAAGATTATTTTATTATTAATATTATTTTATAAATTATAACTTCGATCGAGGTAGGTAGTTACGAGTAGCTGTACTTAATTACTGACACAATGATTACAGTTTTGAATCCTCGACACAAAAAGAGCGGAATAATATTATTTATTTTATTAACTACCTACCTCAGTTTCGCAGTCTTCGACTTATTCGCATCAAAAATCTATTACCTACCTTACTTAAAGAGCGTTCCGCGTAAGTAGATCTCCCAGTAATAGTGACTACCTACTAAAGTAAGGTCAGCATATACTGGTTACCTACCTTCTTACTTGAGTAACGGAATAGGTAATAATAGTGCTCGAGTTTATAATTTTGTCGTGTTATACGAGTTGCATAGTCCAAGAGCCTGGTGTAAGATTAGTTTTTAATTTTATATATAAGTACTAACGTTTAAATTAGGTTTTTCTTTCTTTCTTTCTTTTCTTTTAGTTTCTGATTTTGAACATTTTTTTGATTTGTTAGCCCTGTTAGGGTATACCTACTCCCGAGGTTGACGGAAATTGAAGTCGGTTTATTTTATGTTTAAGACTTGTAATTATTATAACAATATGTAGATGGATATTTTCGCTAAAACATGACCCTAGTAATGAGTTACCTATATAAGAAAAAGTTAAGAAGGTCCGCTTTGTGACTATTTTCAATAGAATTAAAATTATATTAAGTTTTGTTAAAAAACTGTTATTTTTATTTTACCTTTTACTTAACTATAAATAAATATCAAATATATGAAAAAGGAGTTAAAAAAATATGTAAAAATTAAACATTTGTAATTGTAATCAATCAGTCACAGTTACAAATAATTATAATGTAAATTTTATTATTAAGTTTTGCAAGGACAAATTTATCTGCCATTAAAAATTGGCTCTCTCCTTGTATATTTTTAAGTGTAAGAAAGAGTAAATTTATGTCTCACATAAGCTTTACTTGTCGATTGTGAAACAGGCAATAAGACTAATTATAGGCTTTCCATCGCGGGTTGCAAATGTTGATTAAATGTTATTGATGAAACATAAATATTAATAATTATTGTTTTTAAATCATAAATATATTAAACGTTTTTTTGAAATTTCACCAATACGACTTTTTTTAACGTTTTTTCATGTACTAACGATGTAATGTTAACATCTGTGGTGCATCAACACAATACAGGGGGCCTAATATGGCTGCGTTTGTCGCGTGACAACATGTGGATAAAACATCCTTCACTTTTTGACACGTGTATAAGTACGAGAGTGACGGAAGCTTTATCCATATTTTGTCTTGCAATAAACGCCACCATATTAAGCATGCAGGTATTTTGCGATTTTTGTGCTATCCCCTTTCTTATCTATCTGTATTCTATATACCAACCTATTTCATTTGTTATAGATAAACAAAATGTTTTAATGTCTATATCGAAACTATTATAGTATGTTAACAACATATATTTAGTAATACAACTATTACAAAATGAACCTTCAAAGTCCTTAAAATAAATGATTGTTTATCGAAAACGTGCGTCAGCTCCTAGACTAACATTAACCTACCTATACGGGTAGCACAAGTTGTATTTTCTCGCTTGTCTCGCTTAGTGCATCACTAGTTACAAACTAGATTTATTTATTTCATTTATTTATTCAATTAGACACACTAACAGTTGCACAAACAAATACAAATATAAAAGATAGATACAAAGAAAATAGTCCTGTTTGTGTACCAAATGCAACAGTATTAGCACAGTTAGGGATGATTAAAACTAAAACTACATAAGAAAACTACAATTAATAATAAGTTTAATGCAATTTGTTTTCTTACAACTGCCACGGAATAAGTATTAACGTATTAATTAGTACAAGTAACTGCCAGCCCTGCGGAGTGGGCGAAGTCAGTAAAGCTCATGGCGGGCGAAATAATACATACTCTCGCGGCGCAGATTTAAGCTGCATTTTGCCTCGTTAGGGGCGCCCCCACTATCGATCGCAGAAATGTAACCAAGGTCACTTCCGGCCGTGCACTTGTTTTATTATCGTTAACGCGTTCTGTTTAGGTTTAAATTCGCATGTTTGCTGTCACGGAGTGTCGCTTCTGTACTTGTACTATTACTTATTCTGTGGAATAGTAACTAAGCGGCAAGCCCGAGTCTTCCTTTCTAATAAGTCTGTAAAGATAGCGACCCACTAACGGCCGAATCCTATATTCAAACCGCGGACAGATCTATCCGCGGTTTGAATATAGGGTTTGGCCGTAAGCAACAAGCGGCCAAATACAATATGCGCTGGCCGCTCTGATACACTTTGAATCCAGTTTCTCGATGGATCACCATTGATTATTAATGATAACATTAAGAAGAATAAATAGATATATTCACTAACCATAAGACATACAAACCAAAAAAATATGATTAAAGAAAACAACGAAGGCAACAGGAAGTGTTTGTTCTCACGGCAGTGAAACGGACACTGGCTCTGCAAAATGTTGAGATGTCAAATATGTTTTTCACTGCAATCAATTTAAATCAGTCTGGACCTTGCGCTGTCTTTTAATGTTTGGTAGTTAGTCGAGTCTTACTGTACGACGCCTTAACCAATCACTGTATAAAATTAGGTATAGAGATAAGATAGTTTGACGACACGGTGGTCCAGTTACGAGTGACCCTGCCTCCGAAGCCAGCGGTCCTGGGTTCAAATTCCGGTAAGAGCGGATATTCGTGTGATGAGCGCAAATATTTGTTTCTGAGTCTTGGAGGTTTTCTATGTAATAAAGTATGTATCACTCTATATAATTATCTCTATATAGTTGTCTATATAAGAATGTTTATAGTACAAGCCTTGAGCTTAGTTTGGGACTAGGTCAATTTATGTGAGATTGTCCCCTGATATTTAGTTGGAGACCTATGTTAGTCAACCTATCACGTCCCGTATATTTTGTCACGATAAACAAAATACATAAAGAAGATAAAGTAAAATGTACGTGAATAAACAGAAACCTCTTCCTGGTGGTTCTTCGTAACAGTAATTGAACTGGTTTTCTATTGATTTATCATGAGTATCATGACCAGAGTGATTGATTTTTGTTTTGTTGTTGTTCATTGATTTTTTTATGCTCATAAACCGGTACTAACCTCATTTTCAGTTTTTATTTATTAACATACATACATAAAGTCACGCCTTCATTCCCAGAGAGGGATAGGCAGAGCTACAGAATTACCAACTCAAAAAAACTTGTTGATAATTCTATAACCACATTTTGCACAATCAGGCTAAGCTGTTTACCAGTGTATTAGTGGAAGGTTGCAAGCCCCTATTCCCTTTTTATTCCCCTTTTTTATTTATTTGAAACTAAATAAGTCACAGTTTCCAACAATTATATCAGCCCGAGCTATAAACGACTTTAGCGCAAACGGAGAATTAAGACTAGTACACATTATTGAACTTACCTTAATTTGGGGCACCAACATAATAAAACAAAAGTGTTTCGGTAACCTGTTATTATTTTATTTCATTGTCTTTTTTCGTTAGTTTTCTTATAAAATGTTTGCTATAATTTTTAACGATAATTTGAAAGGTACTTCAGTAAATGAACTACAAAACTTGCACCATAGAACATTCCGGTTCCTTTTTACTCAATCCTCTATATCAAACCATAAAATGGCAAAGATTTTAACCTATATAAGCTTTTGCCAAGCATTCTTGACGAAAAACATCTGAATCATTATAATTTATACAAGGATACTGTGTATGATTTGCCGTCATTTTCAAGAAGGCAGCTAACTGCAATGTAGTTATTAAAGCATTATTTACTCTATTGATATCACCATTCAATTTAAAATGTTTACACAGTAACTATGCAGTTAGCCGCCTTCTTGAAAATTACGGTAGTATATCATATTTAAATTTAATGAATACTGGTAGCAATGCGTCATTTGCCTTCGGATTCTGAACCCATCTTAAAGTGCTTATGTGTTGATAAAAATAATGTATACAACTATAGATAATTACGCCTTAAAACACTTGCGCATGTGATTTTATTATGAAACGAACCGAACACTTGTGTTTTAAGACCCCACATGTATCAGCGGCTCTACTTCGAAATCTGTAATTCGAACTTCGGGTCGTCCCGTCGCTTTTTTGCTAATTAATTACGCATTGAGAGCAAAAGGGATAGCAATAGACGAAGTTCGAATTACGGATTTCAAAGTAGAGCCCCAGTTGCATAAACTACCATTCTGAGTGACCTTATGTAAATCGCTCCACGGGTTAAATAATAACCGCCGTACTCAAGAGACTATTTAGTGACAATGATCTCGTTCCTTTTTCAAATTTGTGTAGGTGTATGTAAAATCCTCACTTAACAACTTGGTCCTTACTTGACCAGTAATTAATTCACTGATGGTTAATAATTCTAACCGAAATATGTCACATTTTTGAGTTGATTTCAACCATTACTTCAGTTAACTGCTGATCAAACAAACGGCCTCTTAATTGTCATTAACTGACTCGGAGAATGGCCGTAAGGTAAGGTCAATTTTTCCAAAGCCCAAAAGTATCTGACAGTTAAAATTATCACATTCCTTTTCTTTGACATTCAGAAAAAGACAGCACAATCTATCTGAGAATAAAATAATCAGCGTTTAGATAGTTAACATTTAACCATCGACAGCTATAACTCGTTTTTACGAGTTATACATTCATTTGTTTTTTTTTAATTAAGATATTTTTAATTATTTTGGCGCAGATTCTTCAGAAGAAAATGTTTGTTAAAATTACTATAAATTTAAAAAATACATCAATGTCAGTATACGAATAAACAAATATTAATTGATCGAATCGCGTCTCGGCGAAAAGCACCAATGCGGCTTAAGGGATTCTCAAATAAAAATCAGACGTAAATATTTTAGATGTATACATACAATTTGGCACATGTTCCTCATACATTGATTATTTAAAAGATAAGTGTATGTATAGTTTACAGATACAACAGGTCGCAATGGCACTTATTGCAGTTTTTTGCATATTTTTCTCGGTGGCAAACAAGAAGTTTTAAATTGCGTCGCTTAGCAAATTTTTTTTTACTTGGCGCTTACGTCTTAGATAATTTATAAATAAGTACGATTAAAATTCAATGGTATATATTAAGTATCAAAGGTAAGTAGTAAGTACTTGATTGTTGCTTTAAAACGCGTATAAAAAAAAAGAAATATATGTGTTTGGAAGACATTCAGTACAGTTAAATGACAAACTTTTATACACATCTTCATACAATACAACATGTCAAACAACGTCTTATTGCTCTCAACCCCAATATTATGGATTAGACTTCTCAACATACACATCGAAAATGTGTAAGGATCGAAAATATCCCTACGCTAGAGAACGTTCGCAACTTCGTACACAGAGAATTAGTTTCCCGCTTTTCCCCCTATTTTAAACTCTTATGGAATTAATTTTCAAAAATCCCTTCTTATTCCTCGTCTACGTCTTAAAAACAACACCTGTGCGAAATTCAGCTTGTAGGTCAGTGTTTAGGCTGAGCGTTGATAAGTCAGTGAGTCAAGCCTTCTCTAGATTATTTTGGTATTTCGCAATGTATCGCAACGCAGTATATTGCCAAATATTAAAATTACGTATACAATCTTTGATCCTTACACATTTTTAACGTGTGTATTTTATATACATTAGAATAATCTTTGATAAATATTAAATAGGGCTAATGAACCAACAGTGCCCGTAGTTTGTATGTCTAATACAAGTCTCATAATCTGCTACATTATAAATTCCGTTTCCATAATTCAATATAATAAATGCGCTATCGCTAACACGTAATAGCGTCTTTGATATCATGTCTCACTATAAAGTACATAATGTCATCTAAGAATACACATCTACATAAAACCTTTCAAAACTACAAACCGCCGTCTAAAAATATGATTATTAATATTGAGGTTACTCCCCACATAGTTATAAACGCGACACTAATGCTCAAAATTAGCTTTGTTGTCAATTCGAAGTCTACAGTGCTAGCGATCGCGATATGCAACTAGTTAAGTTTACATCTTGTTATTATAAGATCACTGGACATGTCAAATAATTTGTAACTATTTCATAATTCATATTGTAAAAATATATTAATGTCTATCTACATTTTATTATCTTAACTATAAGGCTGAATAAGTTACATTCCGCGAAATAACTTACACGAACGAAGGAACTTAGGTCGATTCTATACCTACCTACATATCATGTACTTACACTTGTATATGGATGTCTTCAGTCGTTAGTTCAGAGAATGCAATTTATTTACTTTAGCCCTACTGACTCACGTAGAAGAATGGAATCGTCTCTTTCCTTATTAAGTTGCTTCAACTCTTTTACGGGGTTTACCTTGAATCAGCGACACTCATTTCATAGATTTTTTTACGTCGCCGAATTATCATTAGATCGACAGGCATTTCCACCTGCAGGATTTATAATTTTTGGTGGTCATAGGTCTAACCTAACCTAACCGGTAAAACCCATGCTTAAGATAACCTAAAAATAATAAAGTTTCAGCAGAAATTATATTCGATGAAATGAGTGTCGGTGATCCAAGGGGATTCCCTTTTACGGGTATCTAATCATGATGCGTATTCATAATTATATTACTGTCACTGGAGAGCAATAAAATACAAAAATAATATAAGGTTCCCAGCAGACACGAATACAAACAGAGAGTCACAAGAATTAAACCCAATTATAATAACTGTAAGTTGTAAAAAATCGTTTCCGCGAGGACCCTTATACACTAAACAACACTTAAAACCTAAAAGATATCATAACAAAACTATCTTAACGCTAAAACAATTAATTGCTTTGTAATTCTACTAGAGAAGCTATCGTTATAATTTGTTCATGTAAAACAATAATTATTCCTAATCATTAAAAATCCTCTTTTTTGAGCACCAACAGAACATAAAAGCCTACTATGTCCTCTAGGGACCGTCCCCAATATTCAATCTATCTCTTGGTAAGGCCCATTAAAGATAGAAAAAAATACTATCTATCATTTTGACGTCTCATTAAACTTATGGACGTATGTCTCTAGTTATTTGTTGGCGACCGAGGATAGTATAAAATATCTTTAACAGTAGATTTAATATTATAACGGTCGAAAAATTACGCCGCCCAAGAGATAAGCACCACCAAAGAGAGGCAGTGGCAAAATAGGCAAAACAATATCAAAACACACAAATATTGCAAAACTTCACGAAGTTAAGTAAATTAATCGCCTGCGTTAAAATTAAAATAGGTCATCACATTACACGAATACAGCGTAAAAAATACAGCATTTAGAAAACACACACACTGAGCAAACCGGCCAACAAGGGCGGTGGAAGCACGAGGTCTATTACACTGTGACGTCACTTACTTCAAACGATCGTGATTGCCGACGTCACTATTTCACGCAGCGTCTCATATAATTATTTTCAACGTAATAACTTACGTTTAGTTCAAGCGGATACTAAATCTGCACAACTTTGCGCCGCCGCGTGAATACCATTAAGTACTCTATTCCCCATACGAGCACGCACGACAATATGAGACCATTCTGCACGTGAATGCAGAGTGAGAAGCTTGTTGTGTAGTCTCGCACGAAACCTGCAATTGAGGAAAATAAATAAAACGATCGCGTAATGTTTGATCAGTTATGTTATGTCATCGCAGCACGACTTGTTCAGACAATCAAGATGCAGTTCATGGACAAATAAGAATCATCGTGAGCTTCAGTTTAACTGTTTAAAAAAATAAGGAAAATGTAATGCTTGGCAAAAGAGTTTGACGTTGTGATAGGCTAAACAACGATATTTTCAAGTGGCTATCACCACATTAAGCACCAGTTTTTGGGTAAAAAATCGATCATATTGCCAATTCGGCCCCTAACAGTGCCGTAATTTTTCCCAAAATCTATTTTGCCAAGCTTTCAACTCTATTTCGTCAAGGATTCCTCACTGAAATAGCTAAAAAAAAGTAGGCAAGGCGTCTTATAGACGTGAATTCATACACTAGCCAGCGATAAAGATGCGGGCGGCTGGTCGAGAGAATTTACCTAAGCTTTTACGCAGCGCTAGTTTGTGCTCCGGTGAATTTTAAGTACGTAATTTAAAACGTAAAAAACTAGAAAAATAAGTCTCCATTAATTCACGAGTCTTGGTTTTTTTTTATTACTAAGGCAAATATCTTACCAATTATGGGTCCAATTATCACTACAAACACCCCTTTGCTGACCATATGAAGACCGAAAGCGGCCGGCAGTTTCTCCAATGGACAGTACTCTGATATGGTAAGGGTAAAGTTGCTCAGGCACATGCCTCGGAAGAAGCCGCAAATAGAGAGCCAAATCATAAGTGGCACCCATTCACTTTGCTGAGCTAGCACTGGAATAGAACGGATTGGCATTTTATTCGCTGACATGAAGATGTTGTTGGTGAATATTACTAATACGATAATGTATTGGTTAGTATAGATGCAAAAAATACAATCTAAACAAAAAATATCAAATCGGAGACTTATGTATTGGTTGTCATATAACTTAAAAACAAATCAAACTATTAAATTTATTTCAAAGTCGATCAAAATTAATCACCTCTAGCGGTTACAAAAATGTTACCTGATCTGGTCAGTGCCAAAAAGAAAGCGGACACGAAGAATATCATTTTCTTTGATATTGTCGTTCTGTCAAATATAGGGGGCAGGATCATCCGCACCAAAATATCAGTGATGGCAGTCATGGAGAGGCAAAACGCCGTATCGTCGGAATTATATCCCAGGCTCTTGATGAAAAACGGCGTTAACATCCTAAATTGCAGCTCCCCGCTCCAAAACAGAGAGAGCCCAAGTAAAAGGTTTAAAAACGACCAGTCTTTCAGTAGATCCAAGTCCATCAGTGAAATGAACTTTCTGAGGAAACCCTTTTTTTTCTCTTCCTGTTCAGGTTTTTTTATAGATTTCATTTGTAAGGCATCTTCGTCTGCTGTCTAGAAAACAAAATTCACTGGGTAGTTAATATGACTACTATTGTCAAGAATTATTTTTGTGCAGTTTATTACCAGTCCACATTTTTTTACATTTATATTCGGGTTTGCTATTTTGCGCTTTTCATTTTTATATAGATGTATACGAATATACTATCCAATTCTACACAAACTCCAAGTCACATGAAACTTAATAGATTACCTATTGTCTGTTTTATCAATCAACATATTACTGTGTGGTTATAAATGAAAATCTCATCACCTACATCAAGATACAGCTGTAGATAGCTGCCCGTGAAGTCCATATTGGATATGTTGGAGATGACGGAGACTTTCCTGCGGCGCGCGGCTTCGCTCATACTCGCATTCGACGTGACTCGAGGCATCGCCGCCACGGACGCCGACGTATTTAACCCTAATCCTATACTGGCGTTCTTCTCAAAGTCTTGTAGGGGTTTATCACAGGTTTTGGCTCGCGGCAAGCCGATAGTCCGGACCGACGGGTGATTCATGTTGCCGTGGGACCGCTGGGTCGTTAGCTTTGGCATTGGATGAGACACGAGCGGGTTTATTTCAAATTTGTCTACTTCTTCCTCGTCACTCTCCATGATGCATTCCATCTCCTGAAAGTTATTGAGATGATTAGGTTAGCTTAGAAAATGTAAAATAACAAAGATAACTATGTACGTCATGGTAAGTTATTTCAAAGTTAACTAAGATTAATGATGTGAATGCTGCTTCCCAATAAAACCAACTACATAAATTGTAACAAAATGGTTTACATTCATTTGGCATAACTTTTATTCGCATGATCATCATTTGGCGTATTTTTTTCTGAAGCCGTATACTTTTCAGGATTGTTATAAAATAAACCTAACCTACTGGATTATATATAATATTTTAAATAATCCTGAAAGGTATACGGTTTCAGAAAAAAATGTATGCCAAACGATGATTATGTCACATGAAGGGAACCCTAACAAAATACAGAAAATATTTGGGTCACAAATCATAATTTTTTTATGCATTCCCGCATCAACGGCGTCATGACTGCTTTAGACTTATCAAATAAAAACCTAACTTATATGCACACAAGCTGTTAACTATGAACCACAGGAAAGACAACTTTGGTTTTTAAGGGTGTGTATGACCCTTATAGCTTCTTATTGGGGAAGCCTTCTACTGGAGTAGTTGGCGGTAATTAATATAATAATCAATACCTTAACTGTCTGCATTTCGCAGTCTATCGGTTCGTCCTTGAGATACCGCTGCACAGGTCGCAGCAGACAAGAGCCGAGCACAGCGTGGAACGCCAGCCCACCCAAAAGGATTACAGACCATCTGAACCCAAACTCGTAGAGGAGAATGTTGACTAGTTGGGGCATCACCATAAGCCCGAACCCTGTGCCAGCCATAGACAGACCCACGGCTTGTCCGCGTTTTTTGGAAAAGTAGTGGTTGAGCGAAACAAAGGAAGACGATGACGCCAGCCCCACTCCAAAACCTGGAAGGATGATAAATTTACCTTTAATTTGTAATGCTTAAGTGAGTCGTTACAGTCGTACGATTGTGTATACACGGATCAAAGTGTATGGCACTTCTATATTTTCTCAGAAAATAATGTATAAATAATAATTGATTCAATAAAGTAGTGCAAAGATCGTCTCAAGTCAACTTAAAATGTTCTGTTTACGATTTGGCAAATCATGTAGACCATTTTAAAGACGCATAAAAATACTACGAGTTGAATTCTAACTCAGCTTTGTATTTAAATCCAACCTTGAAATTATGTTATTATCAAATGCTAAGAAGGTATCAAATTGCACTTTATACTTCTTTATTTTCAAATTCTTGTAATTTCAATTAAAAAGTAAAGAAATTTGGCCAATATTATTCTGTTGTCAAACTGCAAAATGCTATAATCAATAATTACGATAAGAACGTTATGGTGTTTTTAAAACAGTTCTAATTCCGTAGCGCGTACAATCTTGCTTCACTGACCTATTTTTTGCGGTAGAGTTTAATTGAAATGAAATCGGCCGAGCCAGACATTACTACAAATAAACATAAATGTGCGCAGATACATTGTTTACCACATTAAGCGGAACAAATAATTTAGGTAGGGACATGATTAATTAGCTCTTTACAGACATTCATTAGTAACATGACAACAACAGCGATTATTTTAATTGTGAGGTGACCTTTTTATTGACGAGAAGAGAGCGTTTAGTCATTCCGCGCTAACAATAGTTTTTCTTCATTATTAACCTACTATCATACGTTGGTTGGCAATTGCACAATTATTCATTATTTTCGATAACAACAGTGGCCTTTTGTTCGAAGGATATGACGAATCTTTGTTTTAAAAAACCAGCTTGTTTTTTCCCGAGAACATACCCAAACACAACCATAACGCACCTTATAAAGTTACAGACAATGTAGATAATTCGCACATACATGTCATATAAGATAACTCGGCAGTGTTTTCCTGCTAACTATTTTAAGAAGTTTTAAAAACAAAGATAAAAGCTACGTGATAATGTACACTTGTACACTCAAGGAAACTTGTCGTATACCACTGTAGAACCCTACCCAATGATGTAAAGTATAAAACGCCACATCACTCCAGTTCGAGTTATGTGGCCAGTCATTGCGACAAGGTGCTACTATGGTACGCAAATACATTGCCTTCACTGTACGTCAAAGCTGACGGCATCGTTCTTCATTTAGGTTTAGGGCGTGTCCTTGACCCTCTAAGCTTTACATTCCTACATTTAAGAAGAATAAATGAAAACCCGGTTACCTCATCTATCATTAAAAACGTCTCATCGTGTACATCACTGCTGACGCACGATCTGAATAAATCCTTAATATAATTTGGTTTATCTGAGGCAGCACAATTTACATGCCTAGAAAACCCATACACTATTCACAGCACATATTTGGAAGTGACGCTAACAAGACAAGTATATTTTAACGGGTCGTTAAATTATTTATAGCAAGTAATAAAAATGCTGTAGTGGGTAATGAACGCCATCAAAAAAGAGCAATAATGACAACATACTGCACTTTACCTCGATTATTACATACATTACTTACTACAATACATAAATGCAAAATAACAAGATTAGTGTGTGTCCGGCGTTAGAACCTTTTCCATAAATCTTGGACTTTTCCGCGGTTTTGAAGAGTAAGAAACAATAGAAAGTCGACTTTAATCGCCTAAGATAAGACCTTCCATAAGTATTCTTGTAAATGGCAGTAAGCGAGGTAATAAATAGCATTTTACGACTTACCTCCTAAAATACTGTAAGTAGCAAGAATATGGCCCATGCTATACGCTGGCGCGGTGAGCAAGAGGCCCATGGCACAAATGGTTGAGCCGACGAAACACACTTTTCTGTACGAGAAGGTCTTTATGACGGGCCCCACGAAGAATCCGGAGAAGTTAACCACCGAGTCAAGTGTGCTGGCAATCACAGACGCGCCGGTCGTTTTGACCCCGAGATCGTCGAGAAGGTCGCCGAAGAGAAGACCAAAAGATGGTTCCAAGGAGCGCGTCGAAAACTGAAATGGCAAAGTACGAAATATACAAAAGTGTCAGTATAAAATCGGATCAAAAGGTTCATCTCGATATTAAGATGTAAGGCCGATTTATTATCTGGTCAATTAAAGACGAAAGGATTTTTCGTAAAGTTTGGTAATCAATGTGTTATCTTGACACGACAAATGATCATTTGATTTACGATAACTAAAAAGTGAGGAATTACTGTGCCCCATCAATATCGGAACAATAAACATCGTCTTATAATCTGCACTCCTTTCAAGGACCGATAATGATTAGAGAAGATAACCTCAATTGCGCCAACTCGCGCTTATAGATCTATCGTCTGTAAATTCACACTAAGCAAATTATAATACATATATGGGTGACGAATGCATTCAATTTATTGTATAAAGATAACCAACCAAACAACCAACCCAACTTGACCAATTTATGACCAAAGTATTGTGTCGGTGATGGTAAATTTTTCGTTTGGCTTCTCGAGCATGTTTTAACAATCGAATCGCTATAATGACTGCTGTATCATTGTCCCTTTCACTGGCTGGAACTTTGCAGATAACTATTAAGAGTTCATAACCAAGCCTCGCAATTTTAAACGGACATCGGGGCCTCTATTCTACTGCGTAAAACCATGTTGCCTCTGAAATGTTATCGTATTGTTACGATAGCTCTTATTTACATGACAGTACCTAATGGCGACCGAGTTAAAAACAATACGATACGTCAAAGGCAATATGGTTTTACTCAGTAGAATAGAGGCCCAGTTTAAATGACAAACAACCTTCTTACTACAATATTTCATTTGAAGATTGACGGCGTTGTGCCAAATATTCGGTTTGAAAATTGTAAATAGGCCCAAATTATACGTTTTCAATGCAAGCTGTAGTCTATATTTAATACATCTTTAAAACCACATCTGTCGTTTAAATTTCTAGCACTTAAACTTAAGAATCCCACCCGAAGCGGATTCGCTCATTTACTTTACGAATGGAATCTCGAAGCTTCGCCGCGTCGCACAACGACCTACTTGGGTTGCGTTTTAAATTTCTCCTCACTCGGCGGAATCGGATAATGATATTTGTTAAATGCCATGTGTGTCGCAACCGCATTGCACTAGAAAGTAATTGTGTGACTTAGCACGTCAGCTTTAGAGATTCTAATAAGTCTTCAATAATGTTCAGGTCAAGAAACATAGTTCCATATTAAAAAAAAAACGGAGTGAGGCGTTGACTTGATTTTATGACTTGTATTGCTTACGAGGCTTTACTAGTGGACAACCAGCCCCCGGCCTGGGGGTGTGTAGCAGGGTTACCAACCGTACTATATTATATAGTATTATACTATATTTTGACTGTTTGTACTATATAAAATAAAATAAAGATATACTGTTGAAGAAATACGCAAAAATACTATATTCACTACGAAGTGCTCCAATTTTCCCAGGTTTCAATTCAATTTTATTAAATCGCAGCACACCTTGCGCCATTTGCATTGCGCCTTTACACGGCGTGTTTCTGAGCGGTTTTATTGTTTATCCTTTATTTCAATTTCTCACAAAACTGACTGATTGGAGTCGAGAAAAAGGTTCATGCCAAGCCAAGAGAAGCCTTATGACAAGGGAATTGTTCACAGAACGCTAGTAAATATAGGGTTATAACTAGGCATAGTATTGACCTATATTTATGACGTTTTTTCTGGAAAATACTATATTTCCCCTAAAAAAGTTAGCCAGCCTAGTGTGTAGGTGCACTTATGTTGCTTGCGGCCGGGGGATCCTATCCCGAATCGGTCAATAAAGTCACGAGCGCAAGTATCCTAATTTATAATAATCATAATATCTACTACCTAAATCCTATGGAATGGATGTAAACGCCTATTTTTATTTGTATTGGTACATAGAAAAAATATACTTGACTAGAAACGCGCGTTATTGCTTTGAATAAAACAGACCAGACCACAGTTTATTGAACTGCTAGTTAGGTATTTTATTAACGATCGAAGCAGCTCACAATTTGTTTTGCGACGTGAAGTGCAACGTGTAGTGTACCTACTTGATCGCCAAAAACTAAATTATAAGATTGTACCTATGTAACGCAGCATATTCAACTTAACAGGTAGTAAATTTGCGAGTTCATGTGGTTTTGTTTAGTCACATTATCATCATAACTAATATCACTTTTCTAAAAATTTACAAACTTAAAGAAGGGGGCCTATTTATGGCCTAATCTTACCTTTTTATAAGAAACTAAACTTGCGGTTATAATTTGTAATAAGCATAAATACTTAACCAAAAGCAATAACGTTTTTAATTTATTGTAGTAAAAAAATCCAGTGACCGTATTTTGTATGAGAGGGTTATTCCCGTCTTCCCACCTATCCATCCCAGGTATATGGATTTTTTGCCATATACCTGGGTTAAATAGATTGGAGGATGGGAATAAGCCGTATGAGAAACCTTCGTTATTTCCCGAGATAAGCACTTACATTAACTAAACTGACTCCAAGGCAGACCATCCACGCCCAGCCGCCATCGGGGGCGACTTTCCTGGTAGCCGGCGGGATCATCTTCACCTGGGCACCTTTACTCTTCTCGACCGTCATTTTGAGCCTTCGTCACCGGCGGGCCTGCAAAAAACCACTTTTAGATGACCTTTCCAGCGACCTAAGTGCAAGTAAGAGGCAATAAGGAAAAACAACAGTGACCTTGTCCCATTGTAACAAAAGCGTGTCCGACCCACTCAAAATCAAGAAATTACACGTCTTCCTCGAATGACCTATTGTTAAAAATTGATGGAAAATGCGTAATGATACATGAAAAACGTAATGACGATTAGAAATCATAGACATAGACCATCCATAACATAGGTACCTACTATTAATTGATTGACGGTAGGAAATCTCGCCATCCGTACGATGGCTACCTACTAATATTTCAAGAGTTGTGGTTACTTCCTTTTTTAACAAATAATGTTTGCATAAAGCAAATTTATATTTTAGTTACTTACTTAAGAAAATAACCCGATCGCCAAAAGAGTAACAAAATTCATAAGTCTTAGTCTTATACGGTGTAACAAAAACTATAATGAAATTTTGGAATTAAGTTAAATGTCTAAAAGTAAAGGAACCATTTTGACACCGTTAAAAAGGCTTGTTATTGTTATAACTTTTGGTCAAATTAAAACCGAGAATTGTCCAGAAATTTGCATAGAGCACTTAACAAGCAATTACTTATGCGAGTGAGTAACAAGTCGGCGTAAAAACAAAGAAACATGCGAGTGGTTTATGCGTAATACTCACTTTAGTATTATTGACCCGATAAAATGAACTTTCTTTTTATACAATGCAATTCCTTAGTGTCTGTTATATCTAATCAGGCAATTAGAAGGAATAAGCGCTCTGAACATTAATTTGTACGAAAGCTATGTTACGCTAGAGCTATTTACGTTTACGTTTGTAATAGTCTTCAAACAAAATATGCGTTCGAAACTATGTAGCTCGAATCTACTGTATGAAACATACTACAATGTCTATGTTCACTCCAATACTAGAAATTCTACTTTGACAAATGGAAAAAAAAACTATCAACGTGACTAAATCGACAACTTCCTTTGATTAGAAAACGACACTGGTAAAGAAACCAACATCGTTAATTGATTACTTTTGTTACATTGTTCAATATTTACCTAGGTATGTCCTTTTTAAGCGACTTCAAAAAAAGGAGCAGATTCCCAATTCATCGGGTTTTTTTTTATGTATGTTCCCCAATTATACAAAGACCGGAAATAACCCAAAATTGAAAAAAAAAGCTAGTTTCTAGTTGGTCCCATTTCCAGCACGTCAAGATCTGATGAGATCTTGGAGAAATCGAGGGAACTCCTCAAATATTATAGGAATAAATATACGTGGACGACATAACATTATTAATTATGATCACTAAAAGGTATAAAATAAAATAAATGTTTTAAAAAACTAAATACGTTTTTCAAAAAGCAAGAAATAACTTAAATGATAGGTAATAAATAGGTCAGTCCAACTGAAGTTGGCGTCCCACTATATTTTTAACCAAAAGCCGAATTCAGTTGGACTGACCTATTACCTATAATTTCAAAAGAAGTAATTTTTTGCTTTCTGAAGACAGTTTTATGCAAAAAAAAAAACCTTAATAGGTAAGTAAACCAAAAAACTCTTAAATTGTTTATAAAAATAAATCATGGCCCGCCCACCCATTACGTAACAAAATCCGTTCATCACTAAAGATAAATACTGTACCTACATAGGTATCCAACCAAAGTTTTAATTATTGTTATTTACTCACTTCTCACCGCGAGGCACCGACTTTAATAAATTCACCAAGAGCAAAAACTCACGTCAAACCTCACCCCAATTTCGGAACTGATCGTAGGTAAATCTTAATCGACTGAACTAAAAATATATATTCGATTCTGAGTTCAGGTTCATCACGTCGTTATTACAATAATGCTGTGGACATAACTTGTTTTGATTACCGGCCGGCGAACACATCGAAAACAATCCGAATGTAAAAAATTCACGCCACTGATTCGTGCGGGGCATTGTAGATACGGCGGCGCGGTGAATTCGTCACAAACGTGCCGCACGTGCTTACTATGTGGTAAGATAAACAAAACTGATACAAGCGTAGGCGCGAATACACTTACACCAAATACTCGTAAAATGTGCTGTCAAACATGCTGCATCTGACTTTTTTAGACCATTATTCATAAGCAATCACTGGATGAAAGTCGCCACAGATCTCATAAAAAGCAGTTAAGTTTTAGAAAAAGAACTGGTAATAACATGAGAAAATCTCGAGGTTCTCATATCGGTGTTCCAGTAGAACATATTTAAACAGATCACCACTCGTAAGACATAACAATAAATCTTTAGTCATACAGAATTGGTTTTCATACACTGACGAGAAAAAAACAACGGTTAACTTTGTAAAGAGTTCCAGTATAACGTGACCCTGTTATTTTTGGCTGTAAAAACAGCGGGGACATTACTGATAACGTTTAAGATTAAGATGGTGGTAGTGAAAGTAGCGTTTTTTTTAACAACTTTGACTCTTGATTTTTCGGATTATTGTGAACATGCAGGATGTTTCACACGAAGCTAAATGCACTATTAAATGCACCATTAATTAATAGGAAGTTTCTCTTACATATCTACCCACATTTCCCACAGTACCATGTGTAATGTAAAGGCACATGAACGCACTAGCGTTACAAGCGGTTGCTTAGCATCAAATCACGCGACTGGAACGTAAGAAAGAGATGGCGAATTGAACACGCAAGTGGCACGTGCCGTAAACGCCATTACTGACCCATGCTGTTACCACGTGTACTCCGAGAGAATTCGACGCGACCTAAACAAGCTCCAGTCAAATTCAGCAGTGCATTTAGCAACAGAGGTTGATGACTGAGACCGGCGTCCGAACGCCCCCGTCATCGACAATCTACGTTAACATTATTTGTTATTGGACATTATTCAAAGCGATAACACGACACATCCACCTTGTAACCTATTTAATTTTCATATCCACGTCTTTTTTATAGTGAATTGCCTAATAAATATTTAGCAGTTGCTGTTGTTTAAGCAGTTTAAAATATTACGCAACGTTAACTCTTTAAGGCAAACTAATATCTATCGGCATAGTAATAATAATCTTTGGCTATTGACATTTAAGCCTGATATAAAATTATTACGCTGTATCGAAAATTAGTCATTTAAGTACCCCTTTACTTAAAAGCCTAAAACGACAAAACCGGTATATCCACATACAGGATTATTGAGTTAGCGCGCAGGCGTTGACCAAAAGATATACCTATTCGATTGGATATAATGATAAATACTATTCGTGTATTACTTGAAAATGTCACTGCTAAACAAAAATAAAGTTTATCATAGCAAGTAGGACCCGTAGGCGTATCTAAAAGTATATACCTGTCTACCTACTTCAATCAAATATTTCCTACTTGACAACGACAATACTCAAGGCTGCAGCACACTAGCAATCGATTCTATTCTAATGTTTGAAGAGCCTCCCACGGTCGATTACGAAGAAAAGAGTTATCAGCTGAACACGGTGTGTTTGGGTTAGAAATAAATTTAATTTATCTAGCTGAACCTACCGGGCGGCCTAAAATAGCCTTCAATCGGGGCGACCTTGCGCTCCACGGTGTCACATGTCCCGCGAGTACGATCTCAGTTTCTAGCAATATTGTACACACACAATACCTACCCAGAATCCCAACTAGGACAACAATTCCAGCGGAAAATAACACTTTTCGCATATTAAACTACAAATTCGTTTAATTGCATATTAAACTACAAATATAAATGCAATGCAATCAACGAAAACTCCGCAATACGACTGTTTCCAATGTTTTCTACTAACGTAAATATTTCAAAATTATACAAACTAAACAATCTTTTACTTTAGCGGACGTTTGTACGTACATTAATTAGTGAAGCTCTGGGCTGGGATTCTACAAGGTAATAACGATATCGTTTTTGACGTGTTTCCATATTGTTAACATTTTGATAACTCTTATGTCATTTACAATGATGGCGATTGTGACATAAACGATTCTAAAACACGTCAAACGCGATATCGTTATAATACTGTAGAATAGAGGCCCTGGAGAAGTCCCGAAATTCCAGCCAAGACCACCATTGCATTACCACAGAATTGGTATTTTTGAAGCAATGAAATGGAATGAGAAGATAACCATCCCAATATTCTATAGAGTATTCATATAATTATGAATATTTATTAACGTTTTTAGTTTTGGGGACTTTGTGAAAAGACGTTGTTGTTTCAAATTAAGTTCAAGCCGCGATTTTCATGATATTTAAGAAATGCTACATCGTGTTCTTGACGTCAATGGATGCGACCACTGACAGACTGTTTTCAGCCACCAAAAGAACTTGGCCTTCTTACCCGCAACTTTAAAGCTCTTCAACAGGGGCCACAACCACAAAACGCCCTACGCTGTGGCTGATTTGACAAACTGTGTAGGTTTATTTTTTTAGTGCGAAAAGCGTTATTTTTTGTTACTGTCGTCAATTCGCATCTTCAAACGTACACTAAAGGCATGCTTCATTTGTAATGAGAAATATGTAGGTCATAAATGATATGCTCCTATCACTAAAATTCATAAGGAAAAATTGTTTTGCACAAATATATACGTCATTGCAATAAACTAAAAAATCGAGCATGAAGAAGGCGGAATGTTATATTAATGTGGAACTTGGACTATTAGGATACTGGGTGTTTAGTGCGTCAAAATCAGCATAAATATTCGGAGCGGGCGCAAATAACGTCATCATGCGGCAGTACTTACACTACTTACTAATGATATTTATCTGATATTAAATGCAATACTTGAGTGGCTTATCTATAAGTATAATAATATAATAATGGAGCTTAACTTACAATAACGCCGATAGATAGTGCCAAAGATAACGACATATCTTATCGAAAAGCTTCCTTTTACCAAACGTAAAGGAAATGCGGCCGTAAATACCCTAATAAAATGCAAAGCTGTGTTTTCTTGTTCCAATCCTACTTACATGTTACAAACGGAGTAGCAGATTGGCCGGTTTTTATAAGCAGAAAACAAGAACGGGCCCTATCCCACAAGACTTGACAAGTATACATTGGACAATTTTGTACGTTTCTTCTTAGAAAACCCAAGAAAAAACTTCTTTTAAAATGGTTGGTCATGCTAATAGGTCAGTCCAACTGAAATCTGCTTATGGTCGAAAATATTGTGAGACACCGACTTCAGTTGTACAGCTACCATTAGAAAGTAAGTTATTTCTTGCGTTTTTCAAGGCGGTTTTTTTAAGATACTTCATACTTTTTAGTGATAATTAAATGCTGTTTATTATGTACATCACAGTTAATAAGAAACAAGCAATGCATTTAAATGTGGTCGCTCAACTATCTTAATCGAGATAATATCTTATCGCCACCGTTGTGGAGTTCCAGTGGCTATGTGTGGTATCCATCGTTCCACTACACCAAACGATACTTTTTGGATGCAAATGCTAGTCTTGTTACTGAATATACTAAAATAATTATATGTATGTCTATACAATTTAAGGAGTTCAATCGATTTCTCCGAGATCCCATTATCAGTTCCTGACGTGTTAACAATGGGACCAACTAGAAAGACAATCTTTTCAATCAAAAAATAAAAAATCAAATCTGTCATGTGGTTTTCAAGTAATCGAGGAATATAGGTACTTACATGAAAAATAAACAAATAGATTCCAATGAATTTCGAACCTCGTCCTTTTCTTGAAGTCGGTTAAAATACATAAATTTGGTTAGCTTGTACACTTGTGTTGTGAAATGAAAAAAACATCTGTAATGAATTCTACACGAACGAAGTCGCAGGCAAATAGTGGTTTTGAATGGAGAAAGAAAAAAGACTCGGAAGCTGAATAATGAGCCAAAAAAATGGCAACGCAACAAAGAGCATTGACCCACGCCGATGTCCGAGAGTAAAAAACCTCTATACGTATGACGCTCATATGTAGATTGAAGGAAGAACAAACCTCTTGCACGCGGCATCACTACATACATAGTATAAAACAAAGTCGCTTTTTCTGTCCCTATATCCCTATGTATGCTTAAATCTTTAAAACTACGCAACGGATTTTGATGCGGTTTTTTTTAATAGACAGAGTGATTGAAGAGGAAGGTTTATATGTATAATACTTTAATCCGGAGCGAAGCGAGGGCGGGTCGCTAGTTCAGTTTAATAGGTAGGGAGGTAGGCCTAGTTGTCCGCTAGGCGCATGAGGTGATTCCATCTCATATTTATTAAATCCTCGCTTGTAATAAGATTTTCTTCGGAAAACTACATTTGAGGTTCCTTGAATACAATGTTGTGGTTACACTTATTTCCTTACAGATACTCGTACGAGTTTTGCATGCAATCCGACATGACGTAACTGGGTAGTTCTACCAGCGTTTCAACCGCTTTGACTTCGGTGTCGCATTTTTAACCATTTCCCTGTACGAGTAGGATAACCATTTTCGGTTATTTTGAAGAATGCCTGGACTCCTAGAAAATAACCGAAAATGGTTATCCTACTCGTACAGGGAAATGGTTAAAAATGCGACACCGAAGTCAAAGCGGTTGAAACGCTGGTAGAACTACCCAACTAACTATCCGCGTTTGAATCAATCATTTATTAAAATCATACCTATCTACGTATGCCAATTGTACACAGACTATGATCATAGATAAGTACGTCACCAATAGAACAGCTATTTAATTTGCCTGTTTGAAAAATATCTTAACAATTGTTTTATTTAATTTAATTACCAAGAAAACTAACTGACAACAAAAAAATGGTGACAAAGACGCATGCCTTTTGCCTAACCTAAACTAACGCAACCATTGACCAGTGAGACATATAACCTTGTACCTACTATGGAGTCCGTGACAACACTGACAACACACATACTTTATATACTAAAAATAATATACCTAGGTACTAACTGTGAGATTACGAGTTGGTGACATTTATTGTATCTAGTCCAGTTGATAAAATGTCGAATAGCCCTGTTAACTGTCTTGAAGATGTAATTGCTGATGCAGAGCCCGAAATAGGGCAAATTTTATTAGAGTTTGTCCTTGGGCACTGTTTAAATTCTGCAAAAGTCGTTAGGGACGGCTTTAATACAGAGAATGCTATTTAAATTTCAAATTACTTTGCTTAGGCACTATACTCGTATCTTGGGAAAACGGTGAGTTCTTGAAAAAGCTTTGTTTAACAAAGTACTTACCTACTAAATTATTATTTGAACATTTACCGATATCTAAAATAGAGAAACGTGGAAATCGTGGTTCCTCTAAGAGGGTAAAATGAAGATAGAAGCTGGTATGTGAAATTGGTCATTAGTGTCATTACTAAAGTGAGAAATTTGGAATATGTTTTCCTATAAATAAAACGTATTATCGGGTGATCTTGAAAAAATTACCCCTTAGGGGGTGATAGTTTGTAAGGGATCTCGCTCATTTTTGAAGATGCCACTCGGTATCAAGGCCATTATACATTTACAAGTTTTTCAAATTAGCTCCTAACAGGATGAAAAGCTGATGAAGGTTTGGATTGAGTTTGGTAAATATTTACCACTTAAACGTGAAACGGACGGTGTTTGTACGGGATTTCGTATTTATCGACATCAAAAACGTAATGATTGAAAGAAGGGCTATGTTTTGATATATTTTATATGGCAATTTTGTTTTAAAGATTAATTGAAACAAAAGTTGCCTACAAAGACCGCTAACAAAAAAAAGCACTTTAACAAATTTTAGCGCTATCAAGCTTAATATATCATAAACGGATCCCTCAATCAAAAAATTGTTGTTACAAACCCACAATATTTTTGAAATACCTATCCTACGACACTTCACACTTTGAAGTAGACGAGAAAAAAAAACGTCCCCACGTTAAGTACGTGTAGGAGAGTAACCCCATTTTTTTTTTTTATTTCATTTCTGCACTTTGTTGGCGTGACTAATATGGATATTCATGCCAAATTACAGCGTTCTAGCACTAGATTCTGCGATAGACAGCGGACGGACGGACGGACGGACATGGCGAAACTATAAGGGTTCCTAGTTTGACTACGGACCCCTAAAAAGCAGGCATCACAGCCTCTCTATATCAAATTCATATTATTTATTCAGTAAATTGTCCACCTTGGGTTTCTTTCACACACATGGGTAATACATGATTCTACTATCGCTTCGGAGAAACCATCATTAGTGAGAAGAAACACCCGCACAGCAAAACACGCCAGCAAGGGCTCTAAATTCCTCGGTAACACCAAATTCGTTATGACATGTTACCGCCATTACTGTCAAGTAAATAAGAGCTATCGTCACGTTAACAATACAATAACATCTTAAAAGCAATATGGTTATACCGAGTAAAATGAAGCCCAGGTCATTTGAATTTCAAACAAAACAAAACGCTAACCAATAAAAACAATTGGGTACTTAAAGACTGGCAACGCACTGCGATGGAGGACTCGTGTTTACACACAATAACATTTACAAATGTTATTGTGGGCAACATGGCCACCAGGGCTTAATAATTCGCAGTTTTCTTAAGTAACAAAGTACCTAATAAACAAAAAGGGTGATCGTCAGTTAACTAAATCTGACCTCTTGGTCGCCGGAGGATCGCCTCCCTTATTTAAAAGGTACATTTGGTTCGTTTTCATAGGAATGTAAAATATTTAGCAGATATTTATTACGACATTTAATGGCAAACATATTATTGGTGGTAAAAGTAGCCTAAGAGCAAGTAAACAAATTGTGAAGCACATAATCGACATCAATAATAATGTTGATTTACTTATCACATTGGAAGTCGGTCATTGAGAGGGAGTCGCATTGCACAATATCACGTGCAGCGACGTTGATTTGATACGCTCATCTATATACACAGACAGCATGGAGCGATACAAAGTGATAAAACTGATAAACAGATAGCAGATCTCTTCATTTCAATTAGTAATTGAAGTCACAAAAACTTCTTATGCTCGATCGGATATTGTTTTTACTTCTAAATACTGTAAAAGGTTTTCACCGCTTTAGATTTGAACGACCCTTAATTTTTTATCTGACTACGGCTGTCCTCTTTCTCTTAGACTTAATCAAATTCGTTCGGGGCTCGTCTGCGATGCTAATCTTAAATATCCAATATTCTCCCAGCGACTTCATATATGGGGCAAGATACCTTATACATGCAATGACGTCATAGAGAGTCTTCGTACGGGCAACCTCGTACAGCCTACGCTTCACAAGATTGTCATGAATACTTAATGCCTTAGGAAAGATGTAAGAAAATTCACATCATATTATCATATTATTAAACGACAGAAGAGTTAATTAAGTAAACAAGAAACATTCTCGATATCCATATACTTGGGAATCATTTGATATAAATTGATTTTATGAGGTGCATTAAGAAATTAGAATAGGAACAGCAAGTATTATGAAAATAGCTATTAAAACTGTAATAAAATAATTGACCTTAGACATATCTATGTAGAAATAGAGGACAAATCGCAGTTATATAGCGACTTGTCCGGAACTGCAGGCTCGGCTAATTCTATACCTACATACCTATAAGAAGCACTAATCTAATAAAGATCTAAGAAGCTTTAACACGCGAACAAATGACATAACTTAAAAGTGAGCTACCTATCTGTTTTCAGCGCGTGTGACCGTTTACAGTGAAAATGAAAATTATAAATTTGTGTCACATGCTTGTTTTACGGCTCAACAATAGACACAATTAATGGAAGTTTAGCGGCGTAACAAACATCCTCTTCAATTGGCTCGTGACAATGAATATACACGGATATTTATGTACCTACGTGTGAAACTAAACGTGTTTTTAGGCGAGGCGCTGAACGCTCGTGCTTTGTTAAAGAGATGTATTTGGATCTAAAACATTTTTTTTTGAGACAAAAAACATTCTGTTTTAGTCCAGCGTACCCGGTACATGGAAATCTGTGAGGTGATTTTTCACAAATTCGTTTAGGCGTCCATGGTTAATTGAATAATTGAATTACAACACAAACTCCAAACATCATCACTCATTAGTAGAATGAAAACTAGTGGGGGGGTGATTCTCGTCGATCTCAAAGGTGAAGTTTTACGGCAAGTTTAAGAAGTCCCGTCGGAGCGTAGTACAAAACAAATTTTAGCGCGTGCCTTCTCAATTAGGCAGCAGGCAGGTGAGTCGAGTTCAGTGTCGTTTAAAGCTCCAACCATAAATCAGCAACCATTAACAAAAAATATATGTAAATATGTTTTAATATTTAATTGAAAACACCATCCCCACAGTAGGTCGTACCTATCGATCGTATCGAATATGAATTGTATAGGTCTTTGGTAAAGTAACGTCAAATAGGTAGATTAGGAAAAGACCGGCGGAGAGCCGCGGATCACATATGTACTTACCTAGATAGGTCCACACAAGCAACGTAGGACCAACCTACAAGAGACTAACCTAACCTTGCTTTTGTGCTAGGTGTCTGCACATTGCAACCACATCAACGTTGCCAAATCATTAATTGGTTTGGTACCTACCTATATTGAAAAGCTGAAGAGCTTTTGCGAAAGCACCATATTTTTATGGAAACAAGGCGGCAGAGAATCAGCCGGATTAGGTAGGTACCTACCTGATGGGAAATGAGAGGAACACCTTTAGACGACTGTGAAGCAAAAAAAAAACATACAATATGGGATAACGTTTTTCTCCCCTTAAACGTTATCCGATTTTTTAATATCTTACAGATATGAAAAGCCATGTCTGGACGTTTCTCTTTCTAAGAAAATATTTATTGGAATGAAAATAAAACAAAAAAACAAAAGCGGAAACGTACAGACCTAGTTTTCCGTAATACACTCGGCGTCAAAAATATCGCCCCTCCGCGAAAATCAGATTCAAGCTAATCTAGACCTTAGCGAAATTATGTTACATAATTAATATTAGTATCAATTAAAAGCACGTTTAATGTGTTTTCAATTAATAATGTTTAATTTAAACAAAACGTAATGGCTTGTGAATCAGAGCTTTCGAAAAAAAAGTGCACAAATACACGTTTGAAGGGTCGCGAGTTGTGCCCTTTTCCAGGGGTATAAAATGCCTGTACAAGGTCAAATGTCAATCATTCACTATCCAGACGTCGAAGAGAACACATCTAAGGAACTCAAGCAAGAAAACAACCCTCGAACATGGAGACAACCGCTGCTGAATCAGCTCAAGTGGTTGCACTACTGCAAGCAGGAGTTCGGCAGTGTGATGTCACTCGGCAACTCAATTTAAGCCGTCATGCTGTCCGCCGAGTATTTCAGCGGTTCCAGGAGACTGGGGGCTACATCAGAAGACGTGGGGCTGGTCGGCGACGCTGCACATCCGAAAGAGATGATCGCTTCATCGTGACATCATCTCTACGCAATCGCTTCGCTAGTGCTGTTGAGGTGCAACAACGCCTCAGAGAAGCTCGGACAAGATCAGTTAGCATCTCTACGGTTAGAAGAAGACTGCGGGAGAAGGATATCGTGGCTCACAGGGCTGCTACAGGCTCAATGTTGACCGCACAGCATCGCAGAGATCGCTTGCAATTTGCCCGCGACCACGTCGATTGGACGTTTGAGCAATGGAGGCAGGTTCTCTTTACCGATGAGACGAGAGTCTGTCTTTATTGCAACGACAGGCGGGCCAGAGTCTACAGAAGGTCGGGCGAACGATTTGCTCAAGCCTGTATTGAAGAGACAGTGGACTACGGAGGTGGCTCTTGCATGTTTTGGGGGGGCATGTCTATAGACGGCCAAACCGACCTTGTCTGCGTCTCCAGGACTGGAGGCACTCGCGGCCAAGGGTCCCTGAATGCTCGCCGATACATTGCCGAGATCCTGGAAGAGCATGTGATGCCATATGCGGGTTACGTCGGCTCTGGGTTCACATTAATGCACGACAACGCTCGCTCCCACACTGCATTAATTGTTCGGGATTATCTGGAGGAGGTCGGGATTCCCGTTTTGCCGTGGCCAGCCAGGAGTCCTGACTTAAACCCGATTGAACACCTTTGGGACGAGCTGAAGCGACGGGTTCGGTCACGAGATGCCGCCCCTACCACCCTGCAAGATCTTCAGGACGCAGTCATCGAAGAATGGGGCAACATTCCACAAGAGGACATCGTAAAGTTGGTGCGATCAATGAAAGACCGTTTAGAGGCAGTGATAAGGGCAAGGGGGGGTAACACTAGGTTTTAAGTTAATTATAGGCACTTTTTGTAAAATTTTGTTATCCATTTATTGTTGTAAATTTAAACTTGAATAAACATTTTTCAACTGTTCGCAATGTCATTTCCATTAATTTTTGACCCCAAAGAAAAATCCTTTTTTTTTTAATTTTTTCTAAAAAAACACTTTATTACCTTTCAAATAATACCTAACAATCATATTGTTGTCCTTGATCAAATAGGGTTTAAAGTCGGTTGTAATTATTTTCCGAGGAGGGGCGATATTTTTGACGCCGAGTGTATATACAACATACTCGAAAATCGAGGAAATCGGATTAGATTTAGGGGTGGGAAACGTTATCGCCCGGAGCTAAATTTGTATGGATTATTTTTGACAGCTAGTAGGTAGGTACGCGATTTAGGCATCGCTTCTCAAGCCTCTTAAATTCCAAACTATGTATTATTTTATCCGTGATCTAGGTGTTATGCTAGAGTTATTTTAGATTAAATACCTACCTACATAATTTAATTGCTCGGTATACTTAATTGTGTACGTAAGGTTCATCAGAATCTGATTCTGATTCTGATTCAATAAATAAGGTCTTCAATCAAAATAATTACAATCAGAGTTAGGTAGGTATGAAACTTAGGGATTTTGATCAATTTAATTAGACTTTTAAAACAAGCGTAGGCCTCAACCGTACTTTGAAAAATGTAAAATAAATCATAAGTGAAACAAATAACTAGGTAGGGCATGCGAATTAAGTGCTTTTCCCGTAAGACGATTGTGAAGCTGAAAATGTCCAAACAAAACGGAATAACGTTTCTCTCACCTAAAACCAAGTCTAACTTTTACGTTTTTTTAACATGTTGTAGGTAGATATTATGAAAAAGTCCGTCCATTACAAGAAATCATTTCATGGAAACTTTAAAAACTGTTTCATAATAACTAGGTAAGTAGCTAGGTGAAAATCAGACTTGATTTGGGTGGTGAGAAACGTTATCGCGCGGAGCTGAATTACATAGTGGAGGTAGGTGTGTTTTTTACAGCTACGCGATTTAAGCGTCGGTTTAAAATCCTCTTAAGCCATAGACCTCTCGACAATTAAGCTGAAACATGATAGGTAACAGTGTGATGTAATACAGAGAACATTCTCCCCTCTGGGTCTCCCTAATTATGTACGAGGTGACTCTGTAGGTTCAGTTTCAATACATACATAGTACATAGTTAAGGACCTAATTCAATGTTTAATTGTAACAAATATTTTTTCCTTTGTGTAACGTACATTATCCATATGATTGTATGACTAATTCACCCACATCAGGTGTACTTATTTAACTTCTAATAATTATAAGTCACGTAACCTATCTACCTACTTAATAGTGAAAGTAAATTCCCAAAATACTGAGGTACCTTGAATGGTTAAAAATTCTTTGTCAGCCAAGTGACAGAAGTCTTGGCAATGCCTAAAGGTTGAGGATAGCAAACAGGATGTTTTTTGTTTATAATTCTATACAGGAAAGTTACTCAACTGAGTGATTTCTTAACTGAAACTTGGATTTTTTTATTCTGTAGGAAATTGTTGGACTGACAAAAAGGAAATTGCAATCAGATGTTCTTTTTTATCATCTTACTATGTAAAATGGAACTAAGAAGTCAGTACATTTAGTTTATTTTTTTAAGCAAGCTTAAGAAATAACCCAAGTAAACATAAATGAACTGTATAATATTTACAAAGTCAACTAACAACATGGGCAAGTTTTAAGTACAATTAATAATTAATAGAATGACTTAGTCATCACAAAAGCTTCCCTTACTACCTAGTAAGATATACTATTGTTTTACTTCAGAAAAATTCCATTGAATCATAACAGGAAGCCCTCTTATAAGTAGCAATACTATAACATGCTTTTAGAAATGCTAGTGGGGGGATTTTTAGATTAACTGGGACCACTACCTTCATATGCAGGATTACCACCTACTTGGCTTATGTGTCGTCAACATATAGGGCAAATTCACACTATGTGGTCACCGATCAGTGTGAATAATAATGCAATCCAGCACAAATAAATTATAAAAAACAAATAGGATAGGACAATCGCTCACAAACTCATCTACTCCCAGTTTTTAAATTCAATTTGATTGACTGAGTTAGAGTTTAGTGGGTTCTGTGGGTACTATATTATAAATTATATGTAGTGATAAGTTATTATTTAATTTTACGTTTTACTTATATGTGATGGCATGTCTATTAATGGGAAATGGTTAAAATATGTGTAAGTGAGTGCGTTACTCACCAATAAACATTATGTTTAGAGAATTTATACATAAATTAATATACCTATTTTTCTTCAAAAAAAACTCGGATAAAAACATTCTATATTAAGGAACAAATAATCACTCTTGTCACACTAATATTTGCTCTAACAGGGAAGCGAAACCTGCCACCGCTAACTACAGAGGCAAGTTGCCTATCTAACTCCTTTCACACTAAACTTCATGCTTCTATGCATAGAATTTGTCAAGGGATTTTATGCAAAAGGATTGCTACAGAAACCACCTACAAACATTAGTACCCTTACAAAATTAGTATGGATTTTATTATCATGCAGTGAATCAGGTGAACGCATTGTGGCTATGTAACCTTAATAAAAAAAGGATAGGTTTTTAGATTTCCTGATAGGTTTGTTTCTGAATTTCCAACCCTGTGGAAGCAGTAGAATTTTACAGCTATCATGAAATAGCAAGATTATCACAGTGTCGCAAATAGTGAACAATATTTAAATAATTATTAATTACTTTACTGAATCTTAAAAGGGTTAGGTTGATTAATCGCAAAACTTGTCAATAAAACCCCATACAAACCAAATAATTAACTAAATGTATTTCACAATTATGACGGTATATTGGTTCAAGTGTAACTTTTATTTCGCTTAGAATGATAATACCGACAATGCAATAGATACTTAATAGTTTTATAACACAAAATGAATGTACGTACTTGAGTTGTTGATAGTTACGAATGTTACGATGTTCTATTGTTTCAGGTAGAACAAAAACTTAGCAAATTGTTTTGAATGGGAAACTTGAGCCGAGCTTTCGCAGTCCATTGTTTTGAGAATGTTAAAATAACTCACCGTTTTAATAGTTTGCACCAAGTAACTCCTTCTACGAGCATGTCATCGTATCCTTTAACTTATCTTGAATCTTCTTCACTTTCTATTCTAGTACACGGTAAAGCAGACAAAGAATTAATAATTTACTTCATTCAAACTTTCCAACAACTAAAAAATAACGTAATAATTGGACACTTAAAAAAATCGGTGATGTAAAATAAAATTACATGAATTGAAAACGTAACATAAATAAATAATTGTCCCGAACGTTACCGAAACTTAAATAAAGTAAAGAAAGAATGTGTACTCCCAACTACCGCTCTCGGACGGATGATCCCACAGATTGAACAAAAATGTCAGAACAGAACAGGCCCGCGCATCACACAAAAATATTACGTGTTTTATATTACAGCAACACTAGCACAGAGAAGGCAAAAAAATAACTAGAGAATGGATCTGACATACCTACAGAATAAACGTGCCTACCTAAACTACCATAGCAAACATAAAATGGCGGACTGTCACATGTTTAAGTGCTGCCCCGATTCGATAGTAATAATAAAGTTATCGATAAACAAACCATATGGGTGGGAGGTTCTCAACTCGTCTGTTCTGTACGTTCAGTCCTTCGCATGTCCTGTATAAAGATGCAGTAGCAGTGGGATACCTGAAGGGCTTGCAAAACGTCGTCTTGAGCAGAACCAGCACGGTGGGCCCTTTCCACCGTAAAGGAAAGGAAAGGTCGGAAATGGTCCCATAGAAAAGTTGGAGTGATCTGATGATGGAATCCATGAGTTAACGACGGAACTCCTCAAAAATTGCTGATATATTTGCATACCAAAAGCTTTAGGGTAGGTTCACATGAACGCGTGGTTGACGCGGCGCGTGGTACAAGATTCTAACAAAGTAGTGCTATCGTATACATGACCGTGCGTGCCGCCATGCATCGCAGGTAAGATCTTGACACGAGCCGCCTGTCATATCAACGCTTCGACCGCGCTTTGAAGCGCGTTCGTGTCAACCTAGCTTCTTTATTTCGTAAAGTGGAACCGATGATAAAGACTAGAGATGAAGTATTTCACGGGTTCAGTAGGTAAATATAGTTCGAGTGAGTTAATATAATTAAAAGTACAAAGAAACAAAACTATTATTTCTTTCTTAGTTATTCCTTTCATAAAAAAAGACTCATTAAGTTCTCTTAATGATAAAATACAAGAATCATAAAAAGCAACAAAAATAACAATAATTATTTACTTTTGTTTTCATTCAAGACAGTGTCACAGCGCGAGAGTGCCAATAATCTTAAATAATCGTGTATTACCAGTCTTTAACTCCTTATTTTTTTTACAAATATGACTTGTTATATTATCAGACCGTAACAAATATCCGCTCTTACCGGGATTTGAACCCAGGACCGTTAACTAGGCTAACGTGTCGTCAAGTAAACAAATAAAAATATTTGCTGCTGTCTTAGATGATTTTTAGTAGGTATAAAACTTTAGTCATTACTTATTTCGGAATAATATTATTTTATTTAAATAATTTCGGAATTAAACTTTCTCATTATACTTTTTCCCAAAATCCTTAAAAATAGTAATCCATGATGAAAGATGATTCTTTGCTTTCTTTGGCATATTCCAAATACGTTCTATATGATACAATTACAAAAAAAAACATGTTATTTTAATAATAATTGCCATAATGAGAAATTTCCTAGTTATTTTCGATATTTTAAGAACAACCCTAGATCTCAAATTCACCGGTTGGTTTGCTTTCAAAATATTGTTAATAAAAGGCAAATCGTATCATAATCTTGAACTTTCTTGATCTATGGATTAATAATAATGTACTACATATTTAAGTCCCCCAATAATGACGAAACTGACCAATATTTTAACAAAAACTTAAACTTACCGATGAAATGTTCAATATTTCTGATTTTTGCTGGTTCTTGCACCACATCCTAACAAACTACACTTAAGAGACATTACGATGAAGGTTTTCTTTCAATCCATGTGTAATTTTTGGCAATATATAATACGGAAAACAAGATATTAATATTTTTTTAATTGAATTCGGCACGGTTGACACATCAGATACTTATGACAAGCTAATTAACATGGCTGACTTTAGGCACGTTTGGTATTTGTATTAAGGTCAAATTATAAATGTTGCCTTTATTGCACTGGCTGACGTACTGTCATCTCTTTTTACTTAGGAACATAGAACTAAGTTAAAAAGAGATAATATTATTTTTGAGTGTTCGATGTCGAATTGCATAGTATTTACATAACTGACTATTTGTATTTATGTCACGTGTCACATCCATTCTTTCCTTTATCTATGATTGTAACGTATGTCACATGGTGTCCTGCCCGGAGGGGTACAACAGGTGACAAAACAAAATAAACGAAATAAGTGACAGAAAGTTTGCAGAGTAAGATACTGGAGTACCAATAGAGTTTACTGGGACCATACAATCAGGAGCTTAATGAAAACAGGTTAGTAATTATCACAGTCTTTATTCCTTTGCAGCTCTATACATGATGTTATGAAATTGTGAACATAACTTTGCACATAATTCCTACTCTACAAGAATAGATTTAGCTCAGCGGAAGGCTGGTCGTGTTACACAAAGTAAAGGTTCTTATGTTATGAATTCACAATTCTTAGGTGGTAAGTTGTTAGTCCCTAGTTATAGAGTTGCCATCAATTCCAATCTACGAGTTCAAATAATTATTATTGATATCCTAATTCCCTAATATATAAATATTGTCTACAGACCTTGATCTGAAGAAAACTTTCCTTCCTGGACGATCAACTTAATGTGGTCCGCGGTTGACAGACTGGCGGAGCGGTCCCAAGCGTCGCAAGCCATAGGATCCTCGGTCAGCTCACAGCAGCTTGTCAAGGTCTAACAGAATCTTCGTGCCTATGGCACGCCTACCCCAAAGGTGGGTTTAACCAGTTAAATCCTACTTCCCTACTTGTATGACTTTACTGAATGATCTTAATCAAAGATTTATTACTTACAGATTTAAAGAGAGTACCTGCCAAACACTAATCACTTAAGAAACTACTTCATAGCTTCCAGTACCTAAATATGGTTGGACCCAGAATCGGAATAAACAAAATGTATTTCAAAATAAATTGTCCAACTATATTGGCGAATCGGAAGCTAACTTCTACTGAAAATATCTAAAGTTCGGAACCTACAAAATTTGGAAATAGCTACTTAAAGAATACTGAAATTAAACAACAACAACTAGAAGAACAAGTACAAGAAGACAAAAAAAAAAAAAACCCAGTCCAGCTGTAAAGACAGAGAGAAATTGCTCTGATTAGCACTAAGGTTGGAAAATATTTGAGACGTGTGGACAGACATTTTGGTTATAAAAATATGCATCTTACCGGAGAACTTCCAGAAAAAGCCCTGGTAATCTCGACGCTGTGACATTCCCTCCTCTCCACGTGTGAGAACAAACACTGAAAATTCACCATTAGGTCAGAGAATGGCACATTAATTGCAACAAATGCCTCCATCAGAAAGGATGTTATTTATTCCTACTTACAAGTTTCTTTCTCCGAAATATGACTGAAAATATGTGCTATATCTCCACAGCAGGTGCTTGGTTATATTATTGAGGCTGACTCTCTCAATGTTATCTGGTTTAAATCTGATTTCGTAATGAGCCATGATCCTGATCAATGCCAGACAAAACAGAATGCAGCTAAAATGCATAGAACCAAAATGCTAGACAAAATTAGTAGGTATAGATAATTACCTAATTAATAAATTACTTATATTAAATTTACTTTTGGCTCAAATGTGTTTGTTTAATGTTGGTTTGTGTATTTATTATTAAAAGAAATCTTTAAATTGTTTTGTTTATTTATTAACTTGCTATCTACTATTTCCTAATTTTGTTGAATAATTTCTGTTATCTAGTATCGCCCTAATTCAAAGGTAACGCGGCAATACCAACATAATAAAACAAAGGTGTGTCATTTATAGCATAAATCAAAACAAACAACGGTAATGCCAATATCACCAAAAAATATTTCCCCAGTCTTTAGGTTCTGTTTCACTCAAGAAATGCTGCGTTACAGTATATCTGACACAGAATCAATGAAGAATGTTGCACATGCACAAAGACCCTATTCTCATTCGACCGATACGAAATTATATTCTAGATAAAAGTAATAAAAAAAATAAAAAAATTACAGTTTATCCATTTCGTATGAAATTTTATCTTTCGAAAGATGAAAAGATGGGTCCTAGTTGGATTTTAAGCAGCGCACACACCGGCCCAACGAACACCAGAGAAAGATATTTAGCGTTGGCTACCCTAGGGTCGTTGGCCTTCTGAGGTGCTTACAAATAATTTAGTGGTCGAGCAAATGATGTTTGGCACCTGGATCCGAGTTTTATACACTATTTTACTATGGAGGTCGTTGAAATTGTTATAATTGCTACTTTTATATACCTACCATAACGTATTCACAAGGGCAAGGAATATTAAACGAAAGCGGAGATGGTAGACAAGGTAATTATATATAACGAATAGAAATGTCGATTTGAAATGATTCCAGACTTACTACAAGCAGAAAGAGCGTTCGTTCGTTGGCTTTTGGCGACTGTTCGTACAGAGTTCGAACTAATGGTTCGATTCCTTTCTTGAAAAAATCTTGAAGTATGAATATAATTGTGTATCCACCTTTAATAGCCTTACAATGAGAAGTTCCGTTAACTACCGCTGGCAGCGGTAATAGCGCTAGTGACACTTGCGCAGTGTTTTTGCAATCTTGCAGTGACTATTATTTAGGCTGTCCCAAAATTCTTTCTTCTTTTTTATCTCCCAAATTAACGCAAGTCATGATTTACCATAGTATTACTATGGTAAATCTTGCGTAAACTTTGGGACACCATTATTATGAGAAAATTTGATAGAAGCATTTAAAATTAGAATTTTAATCTTTTGTCCATTGTCTTTTTGAGATAATTGTTTAATGCATGAAAATGTTTTTTTTTTTAATTTACTACGCGATTAGCCTATTAACCAGATGGCCTCAGCTCAATAGGGTATTTGCCTAGTTTGTGAAAAGTACTTATACTTAATTAGTGATCCATTTTATGATAGTAAAAAAAAACTCGCACGGATATTAACCCGATAACAATAATAAAACAATAAATAAATAATTGCCTTAACTCTTTACAGCCAAAACGACATCTTTCTGTATGATCTGTGTTATGACGTCATATTACACTTATGTCAAATGTCATTCAACCCAACGGACAATTTAAAACTTCAAAAAGTGGGGTTATGTTTGTGTTTACCTACTATGCTATCCATTCAATGCAGTATTGTAAATTATGATATTATGATACATCAATATGAGTTTAAAATCTTATTACCAGTATTGTATAGTGCCTAGCTGCGTAAATAATTCAAAACGAACACCTGCAAAACTATTTATTCCTGTACCTCGAGATATAATTACCTGGCAGTTTTCACGCTCCTGAATTCAGCGGAACAAAAATCTGGATTCGCCGCGAAAAAAGTTGCTACCATTATTGTGTCGATTTTCGGCAAATTGACACTGTCTGCTTTGGTAAATGTGTTCACCAAAGACGCCATAGCTGGATCTTTCTTTATTGCAATGTATTTGCTAACGGCTAACCCAGTAGGTATGAGATAATGTACGTTTTTTCGCCAGTAGACTCAAATTCAAATCTTTGTTTACAGTAAACGCAGACAGAATGAATCTTGTCATGTCACAGTTGTCACTACAGATTATAGGATATGTCTAAAGCACAGATTATAAGAGTTGTCACTGTCTCGAGTTGATGACACAGATAGTATGATAAAAAAAAAACATTAAGTAAGATGACGTCACGCAATCTTATTGGTGTTTCAATATAGATTAAAAATCTTTATTTTATTATAAGATATATAATAAAATAACGACTTCATTAAATTAAATAAAAACTATAATCATAATCCTCGTCATTAAAACTAGCTATATGCAAAGCATCTTTGTTTATTATAACCACAGGCAAGTACCCTATTCGCAATTAGGGCAAGTATTTGTTGCTCGAATGTGCCTTTTTTAAATTTGACACATTTTATATGCAGCAAATGTCAAATTTTAACGAGACGTCACATTTAAACAAGACTTTTTAAATCTAGGAACCCAGGGTAAGTCAAAATTCGTTGATAAATCTGCCAGCGGATGTATATTCTTTATCTTCGTTATCTTTTCTCTATTTATTACAGTACTATAAAATATTACATACTAAAGTCGAAAATAAAAGTTGCTTTACATTGTAGTACTTTGTCGCAATACTAAATTCAACTGAGAGTGGTTTAAATTGAGTATGTCAATAAGTGCGACAACATACTAAAATGTTTAGTTACCTACTAATGAGTACGACCGTACATTACAAAGTAAACAAAGACGGTTTCCACGTCTGTCTGTCTATCTGTACGCTAAGGGTCCGTTCACACAGACCGGCGGCCCGGAGAGCATCGACCCGCGCTGTTCTTTTCAGACAGACCGGAGCCGGTCGGCTGCGCGAGCCCGGAACGAGCGCGGAAGAGCACGTCAAGCAGCCGGTTGGCTCCTCTTATTATTTCACACGAAGCGCGTTCAAGCATACACAATGACAAAATAAATAAATCACACAGGACAATGTCACACAAATTGACCTAGTCCCAAACTAAGCTCTAGGCTTGTACTATGGGGACTAGACAACGATAACCTTACTTATATATAGAAATTAATACTTAAATACATAGAAAATATCCAAGGCTCAGGAACAAATACTCGTGCTCATCACACAAATATCTGCCCTTACCGGGATTTGAACCCAGGACCCCTAGCTTCAAAGGCAGGGTCACTACCAACTAGGCTAGCGTGTCGTGAAAGAAGTGCACATGCAAAAATAAACCTTATTAAAATGACTTGTAACTCTGTTGCCAACGTGATAAAAATCTGCTCTCCTCTCCGAACCGGTCTCAGTGAAAGGACTAACTCATCTTAAACACACAACGGATTTTGATGCGCTTTTCATCGTCAATTAGATATTTTTTCACGGAAGGTTTTTATGTATAACAAATACTGGTTTATGTAAGTACAGGGCGTTAGAAAAAGTGAGGCAAAGCGAGGGCGAGTCGCTAGTTTAATTAAAATTTGTAATATATTTTTATATACCTACTTACGCACCTGACGTTAATTCCTTTATTAGCCAGTTGTTAGTTATTGTGTACAGTAATAAAACAGAGTGACTAACAGAACAATACATGCCCACCCAGCGTGATTCCGTAAAAAAAGACATAGACCAGTTAATATTTGTACTAGACCTATGCGTGATGTGTATTTGAATAAGCAATCTTATTCCATATTGTAAATAGTAATTTAGCTCGAGCGATAAATAGATTAACTGTGTAATCTGAAATGATCTAATTAAGTAGGTTAAGGAGACAAGTTTTTTTGACGTCGAGTAGCAGTAGGATATTAAATGTAATTAAATTGATTGGGTATGAAACATTTCCAATGCTTTCATTACTTATATCGCAAAAAAAAAAATTTTCTGGTAGCTCTTAGCTACCTACATAATTTTATTGTTGCGCCACACGCCGTTTGTGGGTTAACCCTTTGGATTAGCGACGAGATTTTGTAAGTATATTCCTACCAGACACAAGGTGTTTTAATTTTACATTTTGCATATTCATATTCACAGAGAATATGTAATGAAGTAGTAAGGATCAGGAACCCATCAAGTCTACTTAGTCATAAAAGTTTTGCTTTTAAGTTCATTATACATACATACATAACATCACACCTTCATTCCCAGAGTGGGGTAGGAAGAGCTACAGAAATACCAACAACTTCAAAAAGACTTGTTGATAATTCTGGAACCACATTTTGCACAATCAGGCCAAGAAGTTTACATAGTATAGTAGTAGAAGTTCATTATAATGTGCTTTCATTAAAGTTATTTTTAAAATTTTAATTACTAGTACTTTTGTCTGTAGAGGGATACGTAGCATCGTGGCAGATCTACTACCAACCTAGGATAACCGCAGCATCAACGTAAATGTACTTTGGGATTCTGAGAGGTATACATAGTATGCTACAGACATGTGCTCTTCATCTCCAAGGATTGATTACGCTATTAATCACGATTAATAACCTGAGCTATTTATGTACTTGTTCGTAGTCACGCATTTACCAACTGAACACATCATGGGTATAACATTCAATAAATGTCCTAAGTAAGTTACAAGCCAAACTATCCCATCTTTTATCCTCACATACAAGTACACCGTGGAACTGTTAAGTAAACAGTAAACAAATCGCACCTTCAGAACAATTGTGACCCAATTCAAAATTTCAGCTATCAAACTTCAAGTCATTTTATTATTATAGAGACGAACATTACTCTATATTTTAATTTCTGAGTTGGGCCACTATTATTCTGAAGGTGCGAAATGTCTTTGTTAGAATTTTAGATATACTGCAAGGTGCGCTTCATAAATATTAATATGTAGGCTTACTGAGCATGCGTCTGATTCTTACCAGAGTCCTCTTCTACCCCACTACCCTTGGAGAACCTCCTTCCTGGACCTGCTCAATATGGAAAACTCGGAATCGGTTTATGAATCTCACTGATTTCGATGTTTATTGAGTATTATGAAAATTACATCACGTCGTGATCTTGTTTACGAGTCGGTGGAGCTTCGAGGATCTATTTGAGTTACTGCCTGCATCCAGATTCTTTCAACGTGAACTACTTGCAAAAGGCTGCCTCAAACAAAAAACAAAAATTCGACGAGGTGTTGTCAGATTCGTCTTAGCGTCACCAGTGACCAATGGGTAAGCCTTATATATAATGCCAATATAATGCCAATATATTGAAGTTTATGTCCTAAACAATCTTAAAATAATAATTATTAGTGATTACCGTTTCGAGATACACATACATGGTAATGTTTTGCCCAACCTAACGACGAGTATGGTCCTATCATATCATATCATATCATCTGTACCAGGCTGGGCCCGTTAGCGTCGACACTTATTACTCATGACATCATTATCATTAAAAAAAATATGAATATTAGACATCACGCCGCCTGTGGCTGATGCTATAGGCGTTACCCGCCGATTACTCGCTATTTATTGACAAAACAATGGTTTTATTAGCGTTACAACTAAAACATGCATGACGTAGCTAAAGATATAAACCCGGTCAAGTGTGAGCCGGACTCGAGCACTAAGAGTTCCGCACATAACGTCTTATTTTTATAAAATATAAGGAACCCAATAAAGTCCTTCTGCTGCTTGCTGTCATACTTCGAAGCTCCACTATTAAGAGGCATATCCTCTTTAAAGTAAAGGGAAGCCTATTTTACCTAGCGAAATAAAGTTGCACGATAAGGGACGTTTTAAAAAAAAATATACATAGTTAAGGGATTTAATAAAAACAAAACATAATTGATTCCTTTGTGTAACGAAATTTACCTATTAACTTTAAAATAACTTTCGTTACACGAAGGACGCGATCGTGATTTCTGTTTTCATTAGACCGGTAAGTGTTGCTGCATTTCTTTTATTTTTTCCGTAGTATATAAGATTATTTGGTTTAAGTAATATTTTGTTTTTTTTTTTAATTTTACTTTAATTAAGCCAAAAATCTCAAAAAACTTTGAAAATATATAATAATCCTGTTTAACTTGCGAGCTTTCGAAGGGTAGTTTATTACAAAATAAGGTAAAACATGTTTTTTATTTGGTGACTTGGTTTTATTATCTGCTGTAAAACAATATTTTTTTTTTAATGACAATGGAGTTTTTTTGAACGAATAAATACCAATATAATTTAATTGAAAAACATACCTTTAGACAGACAGAAAACTAAGTCTTCATAATGAGGGTTCTGTTTATTATTATTTGGTACGGAACCCTCAAAATCCTGGACCCCGATTTCATTCGTGTCCGGGAGACATATTTGCTAACTTAAACTCTAGGCATCCCACACATCTTCCATTTGAACGTCCTTCGGTCGGTCTTTCATTCGACAGCTTTTATTTAAGCCGGGTACTCTCTACAATCTTTTACTGTGTGTGTACATATAGTAACGATCCAGTGGGGCTAGACAACTTGTATTCGACAATCGTTAGCGATAATTTTTCGACAGACAAATGTATGGAATTGACGTAAACCACCAAGATAGTCACATGGCACTATCTCGGTGGCTTACGTCAATTTCATAATTTGCTTCAATCGAAACATAATCGCCCACAGAAGCTAGTTTTAATACCCGCGCAACTCGCAACGATCTCTTCTGTACTGACCCATGCCGCAATCTCTTTTTCCATGCAATTCAGCTATGTGGAATTAGTTTTCGGTCACGTTGGTTATAAAGTGAAAACGAATGGTGCTAAATGGAGGTTATCTGCTGCTTATAGCCGGATACGTTACTTAGTTGTGTATCTGCGTAGGTAACTTAGAACACGATGCCCATTCAGTGCCGGCTTTAAGTAGCCAACAAATGAATGTGGTTTAGAAGCAGCTTCCAGCGATAATCAAGAAACAAGCCTACTCTTTGCGAATTGCAGTAAGAACATTAAGGAAAACATGAATGTAAACTTATCACCTTTAGGGTTAACCTAAGTTTGAATATAAGGAAGCTACTGCTAAATTGTCACAAACTGTTGACTGCATTGGAACACTACAGCTTACGTCAATCCTGATAAAGAATATTGGTGAAAATAAAATTGTATCATCTACTAGCGGCCCGCCAGCGGCTTCGCCCCGCTGCAAATTTCTGACTTTCCCGGAAATTATTCGATTTTTTCTCGCCGTAAAAACCATCCTTGGACTTCGACGAACATTAAAAAAAAGAATTGGTAAAATAGGTCCAGGCGTTGTTGAGTTATGCGCTTACCAACACATTTTGCGATTCATTTTTATATTATAGATAAGTAATTGATAATAAAAATATTAAAAATATAAATATTTAGATATCTACGTAATTTAATAAAATGTGTGCGAATACGACCGTTATTATTCTCATGTGAATAAAATATATTATGTAGTCAAGCCATCTAAACTACCTAGTTTAAGAATTGCCGCAAACTTGAACTGTCGAATTTCTGCGTTCCTTCGACACTTTTGGGTCAGGAATTCCCAGGATTAATAAATATTAGCACCACAATGATTCCTTTCTGTCATTCCGTAAAGTCGGTCATACGCATACTCCTTAGCACCGTAGCACGCCGTGAAGCGGTGCACGGTGTTGCGTCCTTTAGATAATTCGTGTATCTTACCGATAACCCATTCGTTTCAGAATTTATATTATCAATGTTTTGGTAAACAAAGACGTTTCAGTTCAAGTTGGCCGTGTTTGCGGTTCGATCCAGTTTTTTTACAATTATTATTAGGTACATATAAGTGTTCCGTCTCGGCAAAATAGTAAGATTATGTTAATGATATTAAATACGTGATACGAAGTAGCCGTTCGTGCAGGATAAAAGCGATGATTGTTCAGTGAGAAATAATCGCCAGGCCCTTACGTTGTACACATCACATGCTCACTAGTTATGTGCACAGCAATATACGAGTATATATGTGGTGCCGCGCCTGTATGTACGTTCTTTATGAGCAGCTACAGCAATAAAAAGTTATCAGTTTTGTTCGTAGCGTATCAAAGTCTGGACTACACTGTGTAGAAATATTAAACCTAATCTTTTTTGTACATAAATGTTCGTTGTGAATGACAACGATGGCAAACCCAAAAGAGATGAAAACTAAAGTGAAAAAGGAAGGTGAATTTATCCCCCCAGATGGCGGGTGGGGGTGGATGATCATAATTGCAGCGGGATTTTCAAATGTGAGTATAAATTAATTTTAGAACGAAACGAAGTGAAACTGTGTCAACGTTAAATTAATAACTAAATACCGCCTACCTGGCTTGAATACCAAATTAGGATCAATCTCAGTTCGTAATCGTACTAATTCGTTGATTTAGAGCTCCACTATTATTGAGAAACACATAATATAAAAAATAAACTAAGATGTACAAGAAAGTTAAATTAAACTAACTCCCATTTGCTTAGTTCAGTAGAGGAAAAAATAATCTATACTAACCGGGAATTTAAAACCGGAACTGCATGGCTCGATGAAAATGGCTAAGGTTGAATTAAAAACAATAAGCACGACATGACAAAAAATATTAGTAGCGCTGGTACGTATTTTAATAGATAGATAGGGTGTGGTTGCCGGGTTAAAATAGTGCCACTCCATGTCTTCCCGTGGATGTCGCAAGAGGCGACTAAGGGAATAAGGTCTTGTAGTACTGTTAGGCGATGGGCTTGCAACCTGTCACTGGTAAACATCTTACTCTATTTGTGCAAAATGTGGTTACAGAGTTATCAACAAGTCTTTTTAGAGTTGCTGGTATTTCTGTAGGTCTGGCCTACCCCACTCTGGAAAAGAAGGCGTGATGTTATTTATGTTGTTAGGTAAATCTCAATAAGCCCCCAAATTCTTAGTTTAATTGGTGGCTTTCACTTCTTTTAAGGTGTATTTCGCCATATGTCGGGTTATTTATAGACACTCCCATGGGTTTATTAGTGAAAAAGAGAAATGGATATCACACGCGAGGAGAATTTTCGGCAAAAGAGTATTTTCTCTTGTGAACCAAAACAGAAGCACATGGGGTTAGCTCCACGCACTTCTGTCAAGTCGTCAATAAACCTTGATTTCTACTCGTATATAAAACGGCGTGACTGCACAACACGGAGCAATTCCTTCAAGCTGATATGATGGTGGAGATGGGAGATGGAGGAACTCCTCAATGGCGAATGTAGAAGACTAGAGGGTCCGTCGAATTCGAACCATTTTGGATTGTAACAAGTTAAGTAAAGTTAGTTATCAGTGTTAAAGTATATAGGTATACTCGGGCGTAAAGCGTGTATAAAAAGGCAGTTAGGTTATTATTACATGATGGAGTGTTACCACGTTTACGGTAATGATCGGAAAATACTCAAGAACAACAAGATCACGTATGCGTAATATAAGGAAGCACTGTATCGGTTAGGGACAAATGGTAATGATAATTAATGAAGAATAACGAGAATCATAACTGCTCCCACGCGGTTTTGTCTTTATAATAAATGTATGTAAACTATTTATTGTATAGTTGACCAAGAAAGTCCTCTACCGCTTCTGGGTCTTAACGTCATATAATAACACAAAGTAAAGGTATTCGCACGAAATTCTTAATACAAGCAAGTCTTACACCTGTATTTATAGAAAAGAAAAGTAATTACTTCAGTAATAGGAATGACAAAATGCATGCAAAAATCGTGTCTGCTTTGCGTTACTTCTGCTCAAGTAATTACTTTTCTTGTATATAAATTCGGGTTTCAGTCTTAGACAAGCTTATCCTTATTAATAATAAACTTTCGGATAAACATATCTTTCTGATATCACAAAATTAAAAAGATAATAATACCTATTGTACGTTACATTCATTTATAAAATAATCGGAAGGTATATCATAAATAATACTTTAAATTTAGAATAAAGCGAAAAGAATTTGACGATACAATACAATACAATACAAATACTCTTTATTGAACACCAAAAATTAAAACAGAACACGGAACAGTACATTTAAATCATAGGTATACAACAGGCGGTCTTACCGCTAAATAGCGATCTCTTCCAGACAACCTTGTAAGAGAAATAACAGGACGATGTGTACTTAATTTCAATGAAGCATGATCTTAGTAACAGTTGAATTTCGTATTTTCGAATACTTACGTACTAAACTACCAAGCAAGGTATATAAAAAACCGGTCAAGCGCGAGTCAGATTTGCACAGCGCGGGTTCTGCGGGTTTTTAAATGGAATCAGCGCGAGGCTCGCTCTAACTTGACCATTTTTTAGTATTCGTTGTTTTTGTTTTCAGACTTTGTACTAAAATCGTACCAAATTTGACGCTTGTCTGTTAATTTTTACGACAATAATAAAATCCATTGAAAAAACATTTCTAGTATAGGCCTTTATAAATAAACTTTCTTTAAAAAAAATCTATTACCTACAATTCAAAAGATGCAGGTCTTTAATGTTACCACGAGGGATGGACGGGCGGACAGCGCAGGCACCAGGTACCGTTCCTAATGAACCTGCATTGTACGAGTAATTTTTTAGGTTTCCGTAGACAGAGAAAGTCGAATCCTCACTCTTACCGTGCAGGAACCCAATTCTCGTGACTTCGAAATGATTATTCATGAGAGATATTAAAAAAAAAATGCAGTTGACAGTTCATCTTGCATGAAAAATCTTTTCGAAGTAACGAGAATTGAATCCTAGTTCTATCTAATATTAATAATAATAATACACATAAATTGGTTTACAAGATTATAATTATATTCCGAATAAACAAAAGATAATCTACCAAGCGAACAATGCCGCCAAGAGAAATTTCCACAGACACCGAGAGGGTTTTATCAGTCAAAAGGGATGCGTTATGAAATTAGTGGTGTTCGCAATACATATTTTTCCCATCTAACACTAACTTATACCGTACCCATATTAAAGAATGCAACCAAAGCTAATTCAACTTGGTTTGGCAGTAAATATTTTTTTCGGTTGTAAGTGTTTGCCGCAACAGCGTTATAACCATAATTATATCACTAGCCTAGTTGGTAGTGACCCTGTCTTCGAAGCTAGAGGTCCTGGGTTCAAATCCCGGTAAGAGCAGATATTTGTGTGATGAGCACGAACGAGTATTTGTTCCCGAGTTTTGGATGTTTTCTATATAATTAAATATATATTTTTCTACATAAGTAAGTTTATCATTGTCTCGTACCTACCCTCAGTACAAGCCTAGATCTTAGTTTTTATTAATCCTCAGCTAGCAGCCCTACCGATGCTGCAGCAGTTTGGCCTCCTCTTCCGGGACAAGTTCGCCAGCCTGGGCATCACCAGCTCGGAAACCACCACGATCATCAATATGCACTCTGCGCTGAACTCCTGCGTCGGTGCGTGACGCCCTCGCATGGTCCCTGATACCATACTGGCACATTGAGTATTCCTTTTTTTATAACCTCAAATTTCTCAGAAGTTTCTGGAATCTTTGAAGGAGGAGCTTAGTGCGAACCTCTTTGCAAATTTGAACGCTAAGCTGCTTCTGCGCTGCTCCTGTTCCAGTTAGGTGGTTTTCAAAGTTGCCGGAAAGTCGTTTTTGAAAACAATAACTTTTACTAACTGCAATTAAAAATAAATGTGAAACACTAATTGGAAGCCAGATGGCATTGTGGCATTGATCTTCTATGTTTGTAACCATCGTCCGTCGGCTGGCTGGTATCTCCTAGTTTCTTGATCATACAACTTTGTACGCGTAGAATAAGTTTTCCGCTACTCCCCCCATGTGTATGTAGCGACACTGTTAAATCACAATTTGATGATGTCGTCTGTATTATGTGAAATACCTCGTTTATCGCTATTCCCTAGGGAACTGATCAATATTCCACGATAAAAAGTATCCTATGACCTTCCTCGGGGGTTTAGTTACCTCTATACCAAACTTCATATAAATTGGTTGAGTAGTTCCTGAGGTTAGCGCGTTCAAGCAAACAAACAACCAAACTCTTCAGCTTTATATATATTAGATAGATGTACGAAGCATGCCAGCAATGTTTTAACCATAGACTACTCGTCAGGGCATTCAGATACACCTAGCACTTAAAACAATTAAAGTGCCGTTTACATAATCAGTGCCGTCTTATATAAAAATACAGGCATTATGTATCGTGACATAACTAATGCGCTGTTGCTAAGGATATTCTTGCAGATTCTAAACACTCACTTAAAAAAATATATACCTATATAAATATACACACGACACGACACAGTGGCCTAGTTGAGAGTGACCCTGCCTCCGAAGCCAGCGGTCCTGGGTTCAAATCCCGGTAAGAGCAGATATTTGTGTGATGAGCGCGAATATTTGTTCCTGAGTCTTGGATGTTTTCTATGTATTTAAGTATTTATTTCTCCATATAAGTATGTTTATCGTTGTCTAGTACCCATAGTACAAGCCTAGAGCTTAGTTTGGGACTAGGTCAATTAGTGTGAGATTGTCCCCTGATAAGAATAGTAGAAAAAAATCTAATTTATGTTGCTTTGTGTTTTATTAGGTACCCATCGATAAGTTATTTGAGAAAGCATGGCGAATACGAAATAGTCCGACAAAATACGATGACGTATGATTAAGCACAACAGCATAAGGGTTAGCTGGACGAGATCCCTTAAAGGGATAAGTTCGCCTTTGTACATCTTTTTATTTTTATTCATTGTATTGTTTTGGTTTGTCTTTTGTACAATAAAGTGTTTACATACATACATACATACTTACATCAAGGGTTCTATTCTACATCGTAAAACCACATCGCTTATTGCTTCTAATACATATATCGTTATCGTCTTGTTAACGTTACGATAGTTCTTGTTTACTTGACAGTAATGGCGTCGAGTTAAAAACAATACGATAACATTTCAAAAGCAAAAGTTTTCCCTGTATATATGCTTCATACCTATTTTGACTAATTTATGGACTGTTATTGTGTACAAAGTATCCACATCCACGTCACAAAATACTTATCTACAAAGCGGTTGCAAACGGTACTAGTAAATTGTTGTCAAGCAAAAATTGTATCCAAGGCCTCTATACAACTCTTTATAACTATATTGTCTTTGACGTTTTATGGTTTATAATAGCTCTTATTTACTTGAGAGTATTAATGGCGGCCGAGTCAAAAACCACACATTATTTTACCGTGTAGAATCTCAGACGAGCTTCAGTATAAGATGTAGCTACTGGGTGTATAGATAAGGTTAATTAGTGTTTATTTCTAATGATTTCCCTCGTGTGGAACTTGCCAGGTTAGAACAGTCCATGTCTTCCCGTGGATGTCGTAAGAGGCGACTAAGGGAAGGGCTTGTAGTACTGTCAGGCGATGGGCTTGCAACCTGTCACTAATACACTGGTAAACATCTTGGCCTGAATGTGCAAAATGTGGTTACAAAATTATAAACAAGTCATTTTAAAGTTGTTGGTATTTCTGTAGCTCTGCCTATTCCACTCTGGGAATGAAGGCGTGTGGTTATGTACCTATGGAGGTATGTTCTAATGATTTTATTTTGCTTTCAGGTTTAGCCAATGGCCCAGTGTTTAAAACGTTTACGTATCGCCAAGTGTCGCTCACTGGGGCGATAGTGGTGTTCGTGGCATTGATCTCCTGCACTTTTTCATACAACTTCATCACGTACCTCTTGTCATTCTCAATATTGTACGGTAAGTTTATCATTAGTCACTGAATTTATTGTTATATTAAACGAGAATAAAAGTACGTTACTAGTTATAATTAAGCTAAAATAACAATGCATTTAAGTATATACAAAACGAGTAGGTACTAGGTTTGTTTTATTATTATAAATTTTCTTTATTTTTGTAAAAAATAACTAATTTTGTCTTTATTGTAAACTTTCAACGCATTTCTTCTTGAGTTTAATATCAGGTATGATATCATATCATACCACTTTTCTTTTTCTTTTTAAAGGCGGGCTGGTTTCCGCAACTCGACGTCTAGCGCCTATTTTGCGTGTGGTATCATACCACTTGGATATACATATTATTGAAAGAGGTTTGCTGAAAAAACTTTCCTATAAAAATAATTTGTTTTGATGGCGACGTAAAGGTCTTACCAGAAAGGCAGGTTGAACAAAATAATTTCTTTCGTTATTAAATAACATTACATCTTAACATGGACATACCTTGTCATTTAATGGTTTACCTAAATGACAAGGTATGTCCATGTTATGCAAACTCTAAAAACAGCTCACCCTTGCCGAGCTCTGGTAATTAAGGTAAACCTATGAGAGTACTACCTAATACTAAGACCACCCGGTAGATATATTATATTGCTTAAGTACGATAAAACGTATTAGTTATTACGTTTTATCACGTTTCGTTTTATTATTTATTTCCGATAAAGTGTGATTATTGTGATTAAAGAAGACCAGTGTAAAGTTCAGTTTAATGTTGCTGGCAATGTCCGCATAGTAATCAGTTAGATATTATTCCTATAGCTATAATAAAAAACAAAAAAACGCAAGACAACTTATTTTCAAATACTAGGTACTTACCTATATAATAGGTCAGTCCATGCGAGAAAATTTATTTTATTCATAATTTTTAGTGATCATAATAATATGATGCTATATGATGTAGCTTCCCACATAAATCTCAATTATTAGGAAACAAGAAACCCGTGGGAAAGTCATAGTTATATAAACCATTTAAATATGTTTCGTTATAGTCTCCTCAACTATCTTAAACGAGATATCCTACGCCATCCTTGAAATAGGTACCGTTGAGGATTTCCGGCCATCTGTGGTCTATATCATCAGTTCCACTTCACCAAATGATACTTTTTAAATGCAAATGCTGGCCTTGTTACTCAAAATACTAAGATAACTAAATTTATGCCTATAATATTTGAGGAGGTCGCTCGATTTCTCTAAGGACCCATCATCTGATCCTGACGTGTTGACAATGGGACCAACTAGAAACGGGACCAACGCCTTTAAGGCGCGCCTTTAGAACTAAAAAAAATAGTTACACATTCGGGGAAAATACATAAAGAACACAACGGCATTTTATTATGACATTGAGAAGCAAATAAGTCTAGCACACAATAGGCCATCTTATTGTAAGAGGCTCTGAGAAAAATGAAATGCGTGTTCATGAATGGAATGCGTGAGTTTCACGAAGCTAACAAAAATACCTACTTGAACTGTGCTAAACTAATATACGATGTATCCATGTCGTATAGGCTCGTATCACCGCGGGATCCTTACGTGCACAAGGACGTAAGACTCAGAACTGAGTCCCAATCTAAAATGTCGGATTTGCTTTTAAAATAACACCACCTATGACCTTCTCGTGTAACCGTAAAAACACTTTGTGCCCATTAATGTCCTTTCTGATTATTGAATTTAGGTCAGTAAGACTAACCTCGAATTGATTTTTTAATATCTATGGTTCCTCCCAGTTCCGGAAATATGCTTATAGATTTTAAGTGTTTTCCTAAACCAAGAAAATAAACCAAGGAAATTTTGAGTGGTGAAAACCTCCACGACCGATTCTGTGTTGTATTAGAAACGATTTAGAAATAGTAGGTGTCTATTCTATTAGGTAAAACCATATTGCCTTTGATATGCTATCATATAATTTTGAACTCGTCCGCCATTTATCAAGCAGTAAATACGAGCTATCGTAACGGACAATACGATAACATGTCAAAGGCAATATGTTTGACCCAGTACAATAAAGGTCCTGTACACGTATAGACTGATAATAACAATAAAGACCAACCAATAAAACACGGCATATGAACAAATACTTAATTACTAAATATAAGTGTGTATGTGTTTGTTCTATTCATGTTATTACAGTTATGTTATTTATAGCTGTGTGTTGTTTACGAGTATTCGGCCCATCATCGCTTATTAATACAATTGTTTATTGTGACTACGCCAGTATACTTAGTATTAGCGTTATATACATAATCCTTAACATAGATATCTCATATCCATCACTTGTTGTAATCTGTATACGCGATTAACAACATCAATTACTTGATAATGGTTTGATATTGCATATTTTCGATGAGAGTCCTAATAGCTAGACTAGATATCCTATACTATAGGTATTAAATGCTTAGCTGTGATGATTGATGATTAACCGCAATGGTAAAAACCACCTTTTTCATGTTTCAGGTGCAGGGTATGGAATAAGCAGCTCTGCAAATGCCTTGGCCTTAAATATATATTGGAAGGATAGGAGACGGCTAGCCACCGGCCTGTCTTGGACCACCACAGGCCTCGGACCCATGCTATGGCCGCACATCATCACTGGCCTGATCGCTCTTTATGGGGAAAACGGATGTATATTAATTATAACTGGATTCTCATTACATGCCATAGCTTGCGCAATGCTTCTACAACCCGTTGAATGGCATTGCAAAACTGCCAATCCTAAGAAACAAGATGAAGAAAAGTTGTTGACTTCTAATGAAAATGAAAAGAAGGACAAGGAAAGTGGATATTTTAGTAAATTATCTAAGTTTAAGAACTTAAGTGCATTTTCTAGTCAATATATTTACAATGAAGATGACCCAGTTAATCCAGGTTATGAAATAACCGACCCAGGTGTACCCATGATGCTTCGAGCTAACGATGGCTACTACAGTCAGTCCAGACAATCAAAAAGCCGTTTATCTTCAAGAGACGGCTCAGCGAAAAATTCCCGATTAAACTCTAAAAAACCGTCCATGACTAATCTCGCAGAAAATCGGTCGCGTAAAACTTCAACTTTATATCTCAATGAATCCAAAAAAAACTCGGCCGCCAATTTGGGGGCTCTAGCTCAAGAAAGAGATAATTTTAAACCTAAAAGAAAAACGTCTATTACTTTAAAAGCTCAGATTCCAGAATCTGAAATAGAAGACTGCCCGACACTAAAAGCACCCCAAGACTTAAAGGCCGATGAGAAAACTGCCGTAGAAAATATTGACCCGGAGAAAGCAAAGTTTATTGCTGATAAAGTGGAAAAACATTTAGCTGGAAGTAAAAGTATGAAATCCCTCAAAATGGAAGGCCAATATGGAGAGGCATATAATAAGAATAATCATAGTAATACATCATATAAAAATCGTGACGATAATGACGAAAGAAAATATTTAAAAGATAACATTAGTAATCAATCATATCGTACCCGGCACAGAAGAAAATCCAATAATTTTAATTACGAAAGTGAAGTATTAAAACTGGCGTCTTTAAAATTGGAGCAATACTTAAAAGAAAACGAAGTAAACGAACAAGCAGATAAGTTTAAGTTGTTAATAAACGGCCAGTTCGAAGATGACGTATTCAATGAAAGGGAGGAAGATAATGATGATCATAATGAAGAAATTCAGTTAACGTTTTGCGAGAAAATTGCTATGTTTTTTGATCTAGACTTACTTAAAGATTTAACATTCGTTAATTTGATGCTGGGTATTACACTAGCTAGTTTCAATGAGCTTAATTTTTCTATTTTGACACCATTTATTCTCGGTGATTATGGAATGAGTAAATCTGAAGTGGCTTTTTTCATGTCCTTGCTAGCTGGCGTGGATATTTCCGTTAGGTTCTGTATCCCGTTCGTAGCAGGCAAGATTGGATGGGACAACAATACGTTTTTCTTGTTCGGAGTGATTTCTATGGCCATGGGAAGAGTTAGTAAGTGTCCTTATGTAGATAGTAGTAAATATTGTTGTCATTTCTAATTAAAAATACATTTACTCAGACAAAAACAGATTACACGTTTATATTATGACTACTTTCAATAGCTGTCCTTGATAGAGAAATGTAAATAATTATTACCAAGTATCGGTAAAGCACATTTCTTGAGTAGCTTATCGCTTTAAATAAACGTATTGTTTATTGACGCAGCAAAACATTTCCAATGAGCTGTAATTACAATTTATCTTTAAAATAAGTTCCAACGTAATATATTAGTAATTTTGATTGACATACTTTTACCTACAGACAGTATTTTGATTTAACTTTCAAACTATTTCTCAAATGATTACAATTTAATTTAAAAAATGCCTCCCATTACTATTTTAACTTGCCCATCTTTATTGTCTAGTTAGTAGACAATACGATAACAATAGGTGTATAAACAATGTATTATAAGGCCCCAGGTATAATGTTTTTAGAACGTGAAATTGCCTACAGGCAATCTATCAAATTCTAAGAGACTTTTACGATGCGGATTACTGTGTCACTTTGACACCGTTTCGTAGTGGTTCAGAGATCTATTTAATTGACTACATGAACACGTCTCCGTGAATTTTAAAAACTGTATACTATACAGTAGCAAGAATACTATAGGTACAGTGCATAGTATTCTTGGCTTATATATTAAACAGCAAAATTACAGTAGTGAACAGCTTTAAAAATACTATTATGCCTGTTTTATACATTCCAACATAATTTTGTAATGCACTTTTAAATAAAAAAATTGGTCTTTTGCTGCAGTTTTGGCGTACTCCCAGACCTACTCCGTGGTACTGGTGGTGGCGCTGATCATCGGCTTTGGCAAGGGTCTGAGGACCGTGTTCATGGCTCTGGTGATCCCCACGCACGTGCCCCTCCATAAGCTCCCGGGAGCCACGGGGATCCAGCTGATCACAGCTGGCATCGTCTACCTCACCTTGGGGCCAGTTGTTGGTAAATCTACTTTTTAATACGCAGATAGGTATCATAAATAATCATACGAAATAGAATTTGTTCGAGTATTTTAGTACTTACTTTTCTTGTTCTCTGTCAGCTTCAGTACCACTTGATACGCTAATTAAGAAGTTAAAATAAATACGAACTAATCCGACAAAATATAACTAATGAGCTAACAACTAATAGTGTACAGTCAAGACCAAAATTGAAATATAACGTAGTCAAAGCGCGAAGTTGTAACCAATCGGTTTTTAGGGTTCCGTTGTCAAAGCAGGAACTCTTATAGTTTCGCCATGTCCGTCCGCAGCCTAGCGCAGACACTTAGTACTAGAAAGCTGTAATTTGGCATTAATATGCATATTAGACAGGCCAACAAAGTGGTACAATAAAATATAAAAAAAACTTTTTTCAACGGTACCTCCTATAGTGTGGGGTCTCGGATTCAAAAATATTAAGAGTTTGTGAACACAGTTTTCCGATTAAGTAATCCGTTTATGAAATATTAAGCTTTAAAGCGTAAATTTTTGTTGACTCACGAGTGTGTGTGCGTGTGTGTCCCTGCAGCCAAAACTACAAATACTAAAAATCTTAAATGAAAGAGCATACAACGAATTTTAAAGGAAAACTATGACGACTAAGTAAACAACATCATTGGTTCTTGAGATACAGGCGATTAAAGTGTTTATACCTACTAAAATCATCTAAGACGGCACTGATTGACTTTAAATAGAAAATTACTTATTACATGTTGATTTTTATGTTTGTATCGCTAAACGGCTTCGGAACCCTACACTGGGCCTCAATTCAAGTGCGTTAAAACGATATCATGTTTGACACGTTTAAGAATCGTTTATGTCACAGTCGCCATTATTGTAAATGACATAAGAGTTATCAAAACGTTGACAATACGGAAACAGGTCAAAAACGATATTGTTATAACGCAGTTGAATAGAGGCCCAGAGCATGGTCCGATATGCTCTTGCCCGGTTTTTATATCGCTGTTTTGCCTTGTAATGGTTTTTTCGGTCCAAGAAATTGTATTTTGATAAAGTTCTGGATTCTAACATTCATTACTTAAATAACCTAAGTGTTGCAAAAAAGAGATGTAAAAAGACGCGACGTCTTACATGCCGCACTTACCTTAAACACTCGGTGTTAATGTGGGATATAAAAAGAAAACTGTTTATTTCCAAAACACTTAAAAGCTAAACAGTCTTAGCTATACTTTCTAATAATACATTTTAGTAATATTGTAAGTAATTGACTCAATTATTATTAAAGCAATTGATTGCCCATGTGCTAAGTACCAATCAAAGATGTGCATGGTATTGCCACGATGTATGGTCAAACACAGTACACAGTTCATAGTACAACTGTTATATAATATAAGCAAAATATTTTTTACGCAGAAACTGATTTCAATTTGGGCTGATCCTAACAAGTGTCTCACTTTTCTTACCCATGCTATAGCTTATTTCTCGGAATTTTATAAGAATGATGCGTGCAATATTTGTTACTTACTGAAAAGATATAATGGAAAACAAATAATTAATAAGTATACACAGTTGACATTAAGTATATGATGGGATAGAACAGTGTTTTTCAACCTCTATGTTTAAATTCTTGGGGTCGTAGTGGCCGCTAGAAGTAAATAAAAAGCGGCCAAGTGCGAGTCGGACTCGCCCATGAAGGGTTCCGTAGCAGCAAGTAACATAATATAAAAGTTCGTTGTAGCTTTGATCAATGTTTTTATGACGTATTAAAAAAAAACTACTTACTAGATCTCGTTCAAACCAATTTTCGGTGGAAGTTTGCATGGTAATGTACATCATATATTATTTTTACATTTATCATTCCCTTATTTTAGAAGTTACGGGGGGGGGACACACATTTTTCCACTTTGGAAGCGTCTCTCGCGCAAACTATTCAGTTTAGAAAAAAATTATAATAGAAACCTCAATATCATTTTTGAATACCTATCCATAAATACCCCACACGTATGAGTTTGATGAAAAAAAAATTTTTGAGTTTCAGTTCTAAGTATGGGGAACCCCAAAAATTTATTGTTTTTTTTCTATTTTTGTATGAAAATCTTAATGCGGTTCACCGAATACATCTACTTACCAAGTTTCCACAGTATAGCTCTTATAGTTACGGAATAAAGTGGCTGTGACATACGGACGGACAGACGGACAGACATGACGAATCTATAAGGGTTCCGTTTTTTGCCATTTGGCTACGGAACCCTAAAAACGGTTCAGTGCGAGGTGGACTCGCACACGGAAGGTTCCATATCATTATTCCCTCTATTTTTCTAATACCTAAAAAATAGCCACCGCGTATATTTATTATCATAATAATTATGTTACATAGTTAGGACTTCTTTCAAAAATAAATTCTTAAGTAACACGTCTTGCGAAGCCTGTTGCTGATATGTTCTAATATCTTGTGCGTATTCTGCTTAACTAATTGCTTTTTTACTGAGAAATAGTTTACAATAGGTGTTAACTAAGTTAATAACAGTTTTTATATGAATCTGCAATTTAGTACGCCACGTTATTACATGGTAAAGACTACCAATAACAACCTAAGTACCGTAATATCTATTATACATTTGGTTGTCTACAGGTTGGATAAAAGACAACGCGTCGACAGCTGTGACGCTGCACTGTTTGAACATCTTCACGTGGCTCACCGCCCTCTCTTGGGGTCTTGAGAAATACATCAGAACGCGGCAAAAGCAAACGAAAGTTATATTTAAGGCTTAATTTTATACAGGGTGTCTCAAAGATTTAGACTTTTACTCTAAGGAGTCACAGGGTGGGTCATATCTAATTGGTATCTTGAATCTTGATTTTGACTGCTGATTCTGTGTTCTGCAAATGAGGTATAAGTAGGAAATCTGTGCGGTTCACTGCAAGTTCCCTGGCATGTTAAAATTCATTAACCCTATCAATCGTTAGCGTTAAAGTATATCACTGTATGTATAGTGTTTTATACGACCTTTTTTATTTATAATTCCTATTAAATAGTTCATATTCTAGTGTTATGTTATTAATCTACGTAAATCCACTTCTATGTCCAGCAACCGCCGTGGGTCAGGCTTGAAAAGGAATTTTAAAGGAACTTTAAGTTAACACTCTCAACATTTATAAAAGAAAACACCCTAATTGTATATTGTGGGTTTTGAAATAGGTACATGGGCTTTTAATTTCTTTTACAAATATTGACATGTTCCTTTTTACTTTTTTAATCAAAACTAAATTATGATCAAACAAAGCGGTACGAACTACGAACACCAATCACGTACCATCTAATACACCTTTATACGATTTAAAATAATATTTATTTAGTCATTGCTACTTTATTACATTTGGTAATGATTCTATCCGATATACCAAGTTCAAGCAATAAAAAAATCCCGTCGCTAGATTCAAAAAGTATCATAAACAAAAACATCTGTAAAAGAAAAATGGTGACGTTACACCATGCCCTTTGTACTACGATTACGTGCTGTTAAGTTTGTGAATGGCCGCGGCTAGTACCGGCACTCTTAATCAATGAAGCCGATTAGTCGACAGACTGTGTGCAGTGTTAGGGGTCAACCGAGTTTGTGCGCACACGCTTCTTTCGTGCTGACTCACGACTTAAACCTTGTAGTAAAAAAAGTGATTATTTTAGTGTTCTCATAGATCAATTAAATTGTTTTGTGTTTACTATAATTTTTGCGGGATTGAGACAGTGGGAGTGAACAGATTTAAAGGTTTTTTGTGATCTCGTTAGGTTATTATTGCTTAAAATAGAAAATAATGTGGAAACCTCGGACTTTGTACCCAAATTTAAATAATTGATTGACGGTGAAAAGTGGAAAGTGTCAGTTTTTAACATAAGATGAATAACGAAAAAATATAAATGTGTATTCCATAAAGTACATAGCAATAAAATATTACGAAATATATTTGACACGAAACATGCGTTAGGTGCGTACTAATTACGTAAATAATTAAGACGTAATTAAGAAAAATAAAAGCGCCTGTCAATACATAAATAGCAATGAGGTGTATACACACGTTACTATAATTCTCACATAATTTTGATTTAGGCGTAAGCCTTACACTACGCGTTAACATTATAATTCTTAATTCGCACAATTGTACGTTTGTATCTTAAGTTCTTTTTTGCTTGATGAAAATTATTGAATAACGTTATTTAGAAACTAGCTCTGCTTAGTGCTTACCTAGTTTTTCTAGGTTTTTCTTAAACTAAATCCAAATAACTACTTAATACTCCTTTACTCATTCTTACAGTTCATGTAAAATTTATTAACACATATATAGGTAGAATAGTCACTATCAAATATTTTAGAGCCTACACGAGACGAGTACATTCCGACATATTTGATGGTGTGCGTACGGGATATTCGAGGCAGGTAGATAACTTGTAACTTCAATCAATGATCACTGACTATCTTATCAATATGCGGCTTATTCTTGATTAATCGGACTAGAAAGGTCACACGTTTTTTTCTTCAATGATATTTATTAGTTTTAAGTTACACGTGTCGTCAATTAACCACAGCAATGTCATTAACTTCCGCGATGGAAAGACTTTAAGAGCAGCTCTAGGAGGGGGGCGAGGGGAAGACAAGATGCATAACGCTTACGTGAGCGATTTTCGAAATCTGACAAAATGTAAAGAATTGACGTAAGCTGATAATCTATCACGTCGGCCGCTTATGTCAAATCCATTGCGGCTAGCTACTACAACGCCACACTTGCCGTAAGGATAAAATGATTTGGATTGGTAAATCAGAAATTAATAAAACTATGACGCCTACTTTGCATGCCATAGTGGCATAGAGTCACTCTCCTACTCAATGTAAAAGACCCAAAATAGATGCTAGGTGTTTCTAGACAACAAACGACCATAAAGTGTCGTCCCGCCATACGACTTTTATAAGATGAGTAGGTATTAGATACTTTTTTCTCAAAAGTCCGCCGCGCATCAGTGATTCCTCTACTAGTGTTGCAAATGTCTATGGGCAGCGGTTGTCGCCACATCAGATGACTCGCTTGCTCGATTACCTCGATATAGGATTTAAAAAATACGACCGCCCTTCTGAGATATAGGAAGGTGACTCGACTCCAAGTAATTTAACCGGCCAAATGGCAAGAGAAGGTGAGAAACATGGACTTCCTTCGAGAACACTCAGGCTCGTGATTTCGCTGCTCATAACAACTTAGGTCGCCACATGGTTGCCTGTATTATTTAATGATTTTATCTTACCTTCTACCCAATTCATGTGCGATTATTCATGATTAGGAAGCTAATGTCGTGCGTGACTGTATTATCAGAAATATTAAAGTAAAATTTTGATTAATACTTGCTCGTTAATAGATAAATCCCAACATAGTTTGTCGTTACGAGCGACCTGATTTGTTATCAGGCGTAGAACTTGCGTTGATGTACAGAGGTATGTATTTGTTTAGCCATATGGCCAATTAATGTTTGATTAAATTGACTACTTACACCAGAATCGGTCAATACCGGTCTAGTCGGTCGGTTATCTTTATCGAAAATATATGGAATTGACGTAAGCTGCCACACGGTCGCATCGAGTGCTATGACAATTTCATACCATTTGTCAGTGTTCGGAAATCGTTAGCGTTATGAATCTTGTCTAGCCTCTCTGATATTGATTACGATCGGACACAAACGCGGTCAAAGGTGTTTGCTTTAAAATATGTGAAACAAGGAATCAAATGTAATAGTATCTACCAAAAATACATTTCAAATAATAATACTTAACACCTAAAAACTGAAGCATTGACCAAATAAAGAAAGTTCTGAATTTAAATTGTATCGGCAAACATTTAGCAGGTACCTTAGTACTAGGTATAAGTATTACGAAATCCTCGGATGTTCATAAGTCGAAATACGATCTCATTTAGAAACGGAATGCTAAATGTTTGAAAAGGCTTGTTTATTAAAGTGGGGTTTCAATTTGGTGATTGTTTATCTTTTGTCATAACGTTATTACGATGTAAATTTTACTAAGTACTGACTAAAACATAACGCATCCACATACATATATACTAAGTATACTAAAACACATTAAACTATTGTTGATGAACATTCGTTTAAAACATTCAAATGAATCTGACACTTTGCACTGTCATTTAGGTCAGTTCCCGCGTCGACTCAGTCACCACAAATTCTTTCCATCTAATTAATATATTGTGTAAATCTAGGTGAATAAACGCACGAACAAATACACAAAACCTCGTTCTTGATAACGGACATATTACTGAAGTCAGACCGATAACAAGTGTCTACAAATACCTCATTTAATAACATGTGTGTGCGGGAAGCAGTGCTCTAGCTAACACGGAGTTAATAAACTAAAAAGTGACAGAATCATATTTAGCGGGAGAAAAAAAGCCACGAGTTAATAACCACAAGTGCAATGAAAACATGTGTAATACAAGTGATTCGATATTAATCCGGAATATACATTGCATAATAAGAAAGATTAATTTCATTTGTAAAGGAATATAACTGTTCTAAGGAGATGTGATACAAAGGCCACGGACTAAATTATAATGTCGGGGGACAAAGTGAACAAAGTGCCACCTGACGGAGGATACGGTTGGGTCGTCACTTTTGCATATGCTTTGAATAACGTAAGTTGGGTTTAATTATCATTGTAATAGTTAACAAATCAATGAATCAATGCTACCCGAATTTCTTTGTAATAAAGGCAATTTGGGAGATGTTTTTATCCAAACAAAACAGCTGTAAGATGTTGCCATTATAAAAAAAATGCTAACGAATTATAATATAAATTTGTGATTTCTGTAGCTGTACTCAGAACTCGGAATTGCGCAATAATTACCTTCAGCTTGTCTTTCTCTGCACTATTGACTTAAAGACTGATATGTCTTGTTACAGACACTTATATTTTACAACGTTTAACATTTACCTAAGTACTTTCACATTTCCATGTTATGGATTTTTACTTTTAAATGTGATTCATTTGCTACAAATCTCACGTAGATATTTCGTAATATCGATAACATAAGTACGATACAACTGTATACACAGTGAGATTAGTTATTCCACACATTCCTTTAAGGGGCATAATAGTACAGCCCATTTGTTGTAAAAAGGATATCAAGCAAAAAGTACCACTTTGTAAAAGAGACAAGGGATTTTATGTATTTTTTTTGCTTTACCTAAGTTACTAGAAAAAATAGCTACACAAAATGAATTACTTCCTCAGTTTACCATATTTAATATGCTTGTATACCTCATTCAACACCTAGTAAACTTTATGAAAGTTATCTATCTATATATATATAAAAATCAATTGCTGTTCGTTTGTCTCGCTAAAACTCGAGAACGGCTGGGCCGATTTGGCTGAGTTTGGTTTTAAAATGTTTGTCATAGTCCAGGGAAGGTTTAAAAGGTGCGAAAATAATTGAAAAATCCACCGGGAAAGTCAGAAAATTGCAGCGGGCGAAGCCGCTGGCGGGCCGCTAGTTTGAGATAAATACCGATACAAACCGTATTCACAACTTCCACGCATTGTTTTATCTAAACAAAAATTCTGTTTGTCGTAGGTGGTGGTGCTTCCGCTAATAGCCGGCTTTGGCTTAGTATTTCAAGAAGCATTCGCTGAAACCAACCTACCAGCTACGCAAGGCACGCTGATCATTACTCTGAACCATGGGTTCGGGATGCTGCTGTCTTTATTCAGTGGGCCGGTGCTGCGTCGCTTCGGGTACAGAAAAGTGGCCGTCATAGGAGCCCTACTCATTTCCTCTGGACTCATGATAACAGCCTTCGCGTCTAGTTTCTGGCTCTTCTTATTTTCTTACAGTATTATAAATTGTAAGTTATGAATAATTTTTAAGTTTAGATTGTTAATTTTTAATCAATTTGAACGAGTCTCTCGTGTTCCTTGTTATTTTTTTCATCAAGGGAGGAAAGGTGGATTAACTATTCCGGTGATGAAATAAATACGAGGATCCTTTTAAGTAGACGATTTTAAACAAGTTAACTTGACCATTTTACATTTTATCTATATGTATCTTTTCAATCGTAATAGTCATAGTTTGGACGCGTTGATGACTTAGACTCACAATTTAATTTAAAAGTTAAAAACCAAAAATTCGAATTACTTGAACTATTCAATCAGTATTAGGTATTCTCGAAATTATTTTTGAGCGAGCATACTTCGTCAAACCTAACCTAACCAAACCTTACCCCAATTGTCTTCAGTTGTAAAACCCTTCTCTTTGTTTCTTTCCAGCCATGGGCGTCGCGGCAGTCATGGCAGCTTTCTCACTGGCTATCAACTCGTATTTTAAGGAAAAGAGAGGCAGAGCTGTCGGTCTTGCCATGTCCCTGACAGGTCTTGGTGCCATTTATACGCCACTCGTCATGAGCGCTCTGATGTATGCCTTTGGCTGGAGATACGCTGTGCTCACATTAGCGGCCATTTGCCTACACTCCCTGGTAGGCGCTTTCTTACTCAGACCTGTGAAGTGGTATATGGTTACACCACCGCAAGAAATGGTACCTTTAAACCAAGATGAACCAGTGGAACTCATTAATGGAGGACTTCCACAGAACGGTAAAATAGTTTGTAATATTTACGTACGTACTACATTGTACAGTGGACTACAAAGAGATGTATCCACTGTTAAATTTTATTGCATTGTACTAAGGTGCTTATAATTATAAACACAGTTACATTCTGACCTATTTGTCTTCATTATGATTTCAGGAACCGCACAATCACTACCGCGTTTTGTTATTTCGGAAGAAAATAGCGCTGTGCCAACCAAAAGTTATTCAATGAAATCCCTTACAAACGGTTTAAATCTTGGATCAAGAAACGCTATTTCTCATCCCGACATAAGAATAAAGGCTCCCGAGAGGCTGCCCTCCTCAGAGTCTAGGTATAAATGGTGGGAATCTCAAGAAATAAATTTGGGCAGTTCGATAAATATATTTCACGAACATGAATTTCACACTAAACCTGAACCGGAAAAAGAAGCGTTTATCGAAAAGAAGCAAGATCCTGATGCTAACAAAACTCTTGGACAAAAGTTTGTTGATTTTTTCGATCTCACGCTTCTGAAGGATCCAATATTCCTCAACATTATGATTGGTTTATCGATGGCTGGCTGTGTCGAGACTAATTTTTCACTTCTTTTTCCAATAATTTTAAACGATATGTTAAGATTTGAAACTTCTGAAATTGCAAAAATAATGGCCGTTATTGGATTCTCTGACACTTTGTTCCGACTAGTGTCTCCTTTCATTGGGGAGTGGTGCAATAAGTCCCCGAGAGTAATGTATTTGGTTAGTCTGTTAATGGTTATCTTCATTAGGACAAGTAAGTACAACAACTTATCGTTGTAGCGCTTTATTATTATGTAGTTGGTATGTTTCTGTTTCGTCTGTAATTATAATTTCCTTTGCAGTTATGCTTTTTACGACGTCATACCTTGGAATGTTATTCGTGGCCCTGGCGTTGGGGGTGACTAAGGGAGTGAGAACCGTTTACATGAACATCGTTATTCCAAATTATGTGCCTCTCGAACGACTACCTTTTGCCTCTGGTATTCAGATGTTTTTCAATGGCATAATTATAATTACATTAGGTACAGTATTAGGTGAGTAAAACAAATACATTATATATTAAGCAAACAATTATTGTTAAAGTACAACTACTTACTAATTCCCTTCTGCTCATGTCCATCAGTGGACATGTTGCGACTGGCATGGTACTGACGGTGAATAAAGCTGCTCCCAGAGTGTAATTCAATAGGTTTTCAGTTTCAAATACAACCCCTAAGTGGTAGTAGGACCCTGTGCAGGGTCCGTCCGGATCTCTACCACCATTCTATCCATTAACCACACGCCAAGTAACAGTGTTCGCATTATTATGCTCCGTTGTGGGGATAAGGCAACCGGTGAAATTACTAGTACAGAGGCATTCCATCTTAGTCCTCAGGGTTGGCAACGCATCTGAGGTCTTGAGAATTCAAATGTCTAGTATGTGTCTCAGATTCCACTTACCATCAGGTGGCCTGAGTGCTCGTGTGCCTTCTCCTTAACATAAAAAGCTTGATGAAATTAGCCAGGCTATTTAGATAATAATATAACCAAGATAATTTGTTCTTTGACAGGACGGATACGCGAGTCGTCGGGCACGTACAAAATACCCATTATCGTCCTGAACTGTGTAACTATGGTGTCTGTGATAATGTGGAGCGCAGAATTCCTGTACTTTAAGATTAAGAGTAAAACCAACAATAACCAAGAAGCTCCTCCGACTTAAATGTAGTTTTGACTTGAAATTGTAAATATGAAAATGGTAAAGAGTGGACTATATTTGTTTATTTTAATACACAAAATACCAAAGAGATTTTATTTATAAATTTTATTATTACGTCATAATGAGGTGCCTTAAATCTTTGCGATATACGCAAATGACTTTTAGCTAATTCAAAATCTTACTCTAAGTAGGTATGTACAGGTCTTTGCATTTTAACTCACATTATTTACAAAAATGAACAAAACTCTCAAATAACAGAATCTTCTATTAAAAAAACTTACGATTGTCTTCCGTAAAAGTTAAATATTTATCTTGACGAAGTTTCACAGCAATCATTGCACATAACTTATCAAAATTCCACTTATCAGATTACGATACAATATAAGACATACTCGTACTTAGTGGATAATTTATCTCTTAACTAAAAAATAATAATTTTGGTAATTATGCAGGGAATAAGATACATACTGTTATAATTGTAAAATTGTAAATAATAATACCCATATAAAATCAAACCAAAAAGAATACAATTGTCTTTTGGTATTCTTCTTACTTTGTTAGCTTATCTTTATTTTTATTATTAATCTGCTTTGTAGTTCATCTATACACTTGAGCACTTGTCACTTGGTCCATTAGTTGTCCTGGCCCAGTATCACCACGAAGTTTTGTTACTTACACTGTTTTGCGCTAGGGCAAAATCACTTGTTGTTCGAATTTGTTTCAATGTCGTTACACTAATTCGCACTACTGTCTTCAAGAGGTTCTGCAGTCACTGTAGTGGGGCGTGTATGCTGAAACAGGTTGATTACGTTTAGAGAGGGTTTTCTGTTAAGTGAGGTGAGCGGAGAGGAGAGAACACGACTTATCTCATTACAGAGCTTGAAATTAATGTCACATGTTTGTTTGAATAATCAGTGCAATGGCTCTATTACAACTTTTTTAGACCCGTCGTACTTCTCTATCGTAATCACATCGTTGCCGTTATAGTACTTCTTATTGTAATGGAAATAAGTGCTCTGATAACGTCAGTAATATAATTAAAGAAGCAAGATGAGCAAAGCGAATTAGAGGCCGTGGTTAATTATGGTGCGTTTTCATTATTTGGTTTGGTCTTATTTGACTACAGCCCGTTTTCGGTAGCCGACTAGTGTAAACGGCTTTTTCATAATAAATATTCGGGCACCGACCTAAGATAAACGCGCCTTCATATCCTGCTATTCCTTTCTCATCTTCGCTCCGCTTTGCTTTAGTAAAAACTTAGTATGTTAGGAACACTATTACTATTCCGTGACTGTCCCGATTTAAACCGATAGATAATCCATCCATTTATTTTATTGACGCCCCAACCATATCATGTTTTATATGTCATTAGGGACTATATTTTAATTGTGCGATATAGTTATTATAATTGTGCGATAAAGATGTGAAAAAAGTGTGCTCAGATGATAGAGTCATGTATGGTAGAGTATATAAAAATCCAATAGCATACTTAGTTACACAAGATCACATCACAAAGGTTTGGGGTGTGGACTATTGAAACTCAATATAACTTTACAAGTTTACAATAAATCAATGTAAAACTCTAGTAAATAATACACAATTGTATTTATCAGTTATGCTAGTTTTGCATTATGACATTATTTATCAGCTTCGTAATAATGTAATTCAATTGAGTCATGTCATGAGAGATATAAGCGTTGGTTTATCCATTTTTAATATTGGTTGTATCGGTTATATCATTTTTATATCTGCACTGTATTAAATAACGGAGGCATTTCAAAATAGTCAACATCCCAATTATTTACATGTATTTGTACTGTTTGTTACTGTTTTATGTGAGTAAAAATTAAGTTATAAAATGAAAATTAGTAAATTATCAGAAATAGAACCTCTTCCTCATTAGTAGATTTTTGCTGAGAACCTTCTGGTAACGAAGTGCTATTATTCTGCTTCCAACTCTCCAAATTATTGACTGAAAACAATAAATAATATTACTATGTTAATCTCGAAATTATTGACTGAAAACAATAAATAATAACGAAACAATTTAGGTATCTCACAGATC